>DF819275.1:10238-111629 GCA_000836175.1 Taphrina flavorubra JCM 22207 | reverse complement strand
GAAATCTTGGCCGGGGTCACGAATTTCGTCAGTCGACCCGCGTGGTAGAGGACTTGCAGAAAAGTGAAGAAGAAGCGGCGGTACGGGACCGTCGTTGGGGGCATGTCTACGCGGGACTGATCGAATGCCGGACCCCAATGTCCCCGCCAACTCAACCACGCCATGTCGTCGTTGTCACCACTGTCGCCATGGATAAGAGTGTCGAGGTCGTAGAGGGTGGTTGCGTCGTAGAGGGCGCGAGGGGTCCACTTGATCCACTGTGATTGCGGGAAATCCGCGAATCCGATATCGCCAACCTCGACGTGCACGATGGCACCGAACGTGATGGCCCGCACGGCCGAGTTGATGAACCCATCAAAGGCCGGGTCCGTGTTTTGCACGTCCTCGGGCACGCGATAACACGCGTGGCTGTTGTTGTGACTGTAGACCACGGCGTGCGTCCCGTCCTCCACCGCAAACTCGTACGCCGGCTCGTTGATGTCTGCGTGAACCGTATAGTAGACACTGTCCAGCACGTATCCTTCTCCCCTGTCCTCCTCTTCCTTCTTCCTTGCTACAATGTCGAAATCACCACCACCATCATCATCATGATCAGTTGTATTGGCGGGTCGCAGGATAATCGTCGTGTGCTCCCAGTCAGCATAGTGCACGGCGAGCGGGTACCACGGGAACCGCACCACCTTGCCGCTGCGATCTATCGTCTTGAACCCCTGCGCTCCATTGAAGTGATGGTAGTACCAGTACTGCAGTGCCACACGACCATCCTCCAGAACCCTCGCCTGCGCCGTCATCGGCGCATCCACAAACCGACGAGTAACGCCCCCGTCTTCGCCGTCGCCGTCGCGGCCGTAGTCGTAGTCGTAGTCGATGGGACGAGTCTGTGCCGGTTCACCGCCCAGTGCGTCTTGCGGCACCCACAACTCGTCCGCAGTCGCATTATAGTATTTCGCATAAGCGGCCGCCGGGTCCGTGGGGAGATATGCCTCTTCCGGGTGAAGATAGACCACCGGTGCGAATTTCCAGAGGATCGCCTGTCGGATGCTCGCATTCAACGGTGTCGTCGTCGGCGGCGTCCAATTACCCACCGGCGAAGTCGGCTGCCATGGCAAGGAGATGGCAGAGACGAGTGAGGAGTACGGTAATGTAAGGACTACCGTCGTCGAGGCCAGCGTTGACCGAAACCGCATCGGATTATCAAAGTGCGAAAAGGTAGGGAAACGAATTGCGCTAGAAAAGATTGATGATGGGACGTAGCAGATGTATAGAGTGAATACTAGCAAGTAAAAGATGCCGTGGTAGAGAAGAGACAACAACAGCCGTAGCGCGACTCTCTCGAGCTATAGATCTACGATGGCAAGTACATCAGCAGCTGCCGAAACAAGGTGCAAGGACCAAAGTGCAAGCTGGAAGGAGGTGAACGGATGGGATGGAACGAGAGGCGCTTCCAAGGTTGCGTGAGGGCGCAGGAAAGCCAAGCGCCCGGTTCCCCGATTTGAAATTTTGTTGCGCGGTTTGGGGGAATTTCGGGGGATCTGCTTACAATGCGGCGTCCGTTTCATCTCTTCCAGGTTGTGCTGCTTGCCTGCAGCTGGTCCTTGGCAGCAACACTACACCGTGTGCTGCACGTCACAAATTTATGGTAGCGTCATGATTCGCTGCGGTATCACGATAGACGGATGGTACTACCAGCCGACTCGTGCACCCACGTCCTGCTCGGACGGCCGGCAATGATGCCCGAGCACGACTGTCCCACAAATTGATCAGACACCACTTGACTCGCCTCCGACGCTTCCTGTTTCGCTTCCTGCAAGCTGTAACCCTCGTCCGAGTCTGGTGGCAGAGTGGAGAACGTAATAGATGTGCTCAGACTGTTTCGCTGTATGGGCTCGATCGTATGACTCGCTTCCGGGTCTTCGAAATGTAATTGAATCGAGTCGCCCTCGCCAACCCGGTAGCCTCCACTCAAGGCTATACTGCCTTTGCCTGGGTCACCCGCAATAATTTTGATTAGTGGTACAGGATCGTCTCTGGCACTTTGGCTCGAGTGGTGATGATGATGAATCTCACCAAAGAGCTGAATGTCCTTGCTTATTTTGAGATCTTTTTGAATCACGCTTCTTATGCGCTCTAGCAGTGCATATGTCGCTGGTTGTCCGTCCAATGTGATGAGAATGTTTCCTTGTGCCCTTAAATCATCAGTACATCTATCAATGACAATCAAGAGGAAGCGTACTTTGTGACTGTGAGCGGATCACCCAACCTTTTAAGGCCCGGATGCAGAATTTCCACCTTTTTCTGCTTGCTCGTGAAGGCAAGTCCAATACCTCCGTTTGTGAGAACCTTGCGATTGTGAATCATGGTGATGGGATGACCGGTGAGAAAGGGTGTTGCGGCAGGAGTCAATCCGTACTTGCAAGCTCTGGGGAACATCTTGGCCGGCCAATCGATGGAGCTGAACTCTGACTTGGAAAGAATGATGGCGGTCATGACTTGTGAATATGCAGTCATGTCTGCAGACTTTGAGGGGGCCTCCGATGTGCCACCTGACAGCAACGACTTCCAGTCTCCTCCACTCGGAATCCATTGATCATCCATCGTCTCCTCGTTCGATGCATCACCCTGCGACTTCCATGCTCGACCGAGACTAATGTCTCTATTGACAACATCCTCAAAGACATGCACCTTGGCCTGTTCATCCTCAGAGACCAGCAGCAGCGAAACGCCTTTACACCCTACCGATGACGGATCGACCGAGACATCATCCACGACGGCACCAATCACATCTATCGTGTCATCACCGAGTGCTCCAGCTATGAGTGAGTGGACATTTTCTCCCAGCTTCTCTGCGCTTAATGTGGGAAAGTAGTGCCGCGAGATCAGCACCAACGCCTGACTGGGCATGTCCGATGAAGTGAATCCATGATGAGGTGCCGAAGCTTCAGCTATAGCTGATTGTAGAGCCGTTGACAAGGAAGGATTGTGCACCGTGCATGCCGTCTGTATATGCCTATTACTACCCTGTCTGATGCCTTTGGTCCTCAATGTATGACTCAGCCGTCGCCAACACGCAGGCAGCATGTATGGTTCTACTCTATGACCTTGACCGCACAAACAGCCTGATGCAGGAATGTAAATAGTAAAGAAGTACTTGTACGGACTACCTAATTATTACTGCAGCATGCAACCTGAGAGACAAGGATATCGATCAGCTGCAGTGCAAAGTGTGAACAGGCGAGTGAGGACTGATCACGATCAACTGCTGATCAGATTCCGCGGGCAAGATTTGGCGAGTGGATGCAATCCTTCCAGTTTCCAAGGTTGGTTTCACCGGCGAGCTCGAGTGCCGCCCTGCAAGTGGAGTCCTCGACTTCCGTTGACTCGATCCGTCAATTCCGCCCTCTTCCCATCTCGTGACCCACGTCTCTTATGCTTGGATGAAGCACAGACATCTTATCGCTTGTCCCTTGAGTCGTTGTTCTTCTAGCTGACGTGCACAAAGAGGGTGCAGTCATGTACAGATAATGGATATTGAACTAAGCACGCATAGTGACAGTACATTGGCGACGGTGAAGACGCAGCATCGTGGACAAAAAGTTTTCCACTCTCCAGTCTCGCACCACGACATGTCCTCGGATGCTCGCACGATCGGCTCGAATGACGACGTCGGACTGCCGTCGAGGTCGGAAAAGGCAGCGGTGGAGGAAAGATTGCATTCGGTCAAGCAGACGCAGCAACCGCAGCAGGAGCACATCTTTGTGCAGTGGGAGGAGAATGATCCGGAGAATCCATTCTGCTGGCCGACGCGCAGGAAGCACTTGATCGCGGCCGTCTCGATCGTCATGACGCTCTACGTCGCCTCGTCGGCGGTAGCATATTCCTGGTGCGTGCCGGACATCATGTCGGAATTCGGCGTCTCGCGGACCGTGGCCCTCTGCGGCATCACCGTCTTTACCTTTGGCTTTGCCGTCGCACCCATGGCCCTCGCGCCGCTGAGTGAGGTCTACGGCCGGAGTCCCGTCTACTTTGTCACTTACGGGCTCTTTGTGCTCATGTTTATCCCACAGGCACTGAGCCCCAACATCACGGGTCTCCTGCTCTCGCGCTTCTTCAGCGGCGTCATGGGCAGCACGGGGTCGACCATGGTGGGCGGTACGTTGGCCGACATTTATCACGCCGACACGCGCGGCGGACCCATGTCCTTCTTCTCCTCCGTCACCTTGTACGGCACCGCTTTCGGGTCCATCGCGGCCGCCTACACCGTCGTCAACCCGCACCTCGGGTTCCGCTGGACTTTTTGGCTCCAGCTCATCATCAATGCCGCACACTTTGTCTTGCTGTGTTTCGTGCTGCGCGAGACGCGCGGGTCCGTCCTGCTCGCGCGTCGCGCGGCAAAGTTGAGGCGCGAGACGGGCGACGACCGGTACATGGCCGCCTCGGAGGTCGAGCGCGATTCCCTCGCGACCCTGATTCGCGTCTCCCTCACCCGGCCTTTCGTCTTTCTCCTCACCGAACCGGCAGTCATTGCCTACTCCATCTGGGTCTCTTTTGTCTGGGGCGTCCTCTGTAAGTCTAATCCTATGCCGGCCATATACGGCTACCTTTCGAGACATGGTCAACAATGCTAATGATGGCAAGATCTCTTTCTAGAAGCGATCCCCATCGTCTTTGGCGGCGTCTACGGCTTCTCCTACGCAAACTCATCACTTGGATTCGTAGGCATGGGTATCGGCGCGACGATCGCCCTCGCCTGTGCGCCACTACAAGACCGACTCTTCAACAAGTCCGGGTCCTCCTCCATGTCAGACGGTAAAGAGGGGATTGGGCCCCCGAGACCGGAAGCGCGCCTCTACGCGAGCATGGCGGGCTCCATCCTCTTCTCCATCGGCATGTTCCTCTTTGGCTGGTGCGCCTACCCCTCCGTACACTGGTCCGCGCCCATCGTAGGGGTCGGTGCGACGACATTCGGCATCTTCACCATATACCTCGCCGTCTTCAACATTCTCGCCGACACCTACGGCAAGTACGCCTCTTCCGCACTCGCTTCCCAGTCTTTTCTCCGAAACGTCTTTGCCAGTGGGTTTCCCGTACGTCTCCGTCTATCCCGTCCCTTTCTTACAATATTACAAGTATCGGACGGCTCGAGTGATGACATGCTGATGAGCGATTAGTTGTTTGCGACGCCAATGTACAGTCGACTAGGCATCCACTGGGCGTATGTCTTCCCTCCCTCCTTACCTCCCCTTCTTTTCTTTCTTTCTTTCCTTCCTTCTCTCGAACAATGGAGAAAGGACGAGTATAAGAAAGGGACGAAAGTTATATGGTGGATAAATAGGCTAACGAGGATGGTAGATCGACGGTGCTGGCGGTACTGGGTCTCATCCTGTCAGTGATCCCATTCGCGCTCTACGTTTATGGGCCGCGGATACGTCGAGCGTCCAAGTACGCTTCCGCGGACGACTGATCCCCTCTCTACCCACTTTTTATCCCATACAAGTACGACATATTTTCAGTGCAAACAAGCGCGAAAATCGCAATGATGAAGGATATTACGATTGGTTTAGACAACGCCTTCATATCCAGGCGGAAAAGAACAGCATGGACAAAATGGACAGGATTTGGGCACAAAATTCACGAGGAAAATCTGATTTGATTAGCGACAGCGATAGCATCACAAAACCATGAGAAGAATAAATACAGTATATGGCATCAATTTGACTCTGCGAGAGACAAGTGCTGTGTACGATCCACGTATCTGTGGGTTATAGTTCTAATTGTACGTAATTACCAGGAAAGACGCCCTGCTTGCCATTCAACTTGCCCGTCCACCAATCATTTTCGGCATCCGTCCGCGTCACGACCTCGATCCGGTCGCCCGTCGAGAAGCTCAGGTCGCCCTCCGCCTGGGCCTCGTAGTCGTACAGTGCCACGGCAACCTCGCGCTTCTTGCCCAGCGCAGAAGGTTTCGCCGGCGGCGGAGGTGGGGGTGCCTTCTTACCACTCAGCGAACTCGTGCGGCCCACACCGCCAGAGGACGACGATCCGGCTGGGGCAGTGTAGGGCGGCAGATTCGCTTCCGTGTCCTCCGATGATCGACCCAGACGCGCCTCGGAAGCCTTCGAGCTGGTGGACAGTCGATTCGAGTCGAATTTGCTCGGTGGTCGCTGTAGCTTGAATTTACAAATGCCGATTGCTTCCGCCTGCTCCTTCGTGTCACCCTTCTTCGCATGGTATGCTTCCACGATATCCGAGTCGAGGTTGAAGTATGGAATATCGCACCTTGACATTCTTTCGTTCAGGGTATAGAAAATGTTGAGCTGCATGTAATAGAAGCTTTGGAATAGAGGTCTGATGAGTTCGGACTCGAGCCTGAACAGGGTCGGGAGTTCTTGCTTGAGCAATTCATTGTAGTATTCGTACTCTTGGGTCGAGGCTTCGACGTCGGTCTCGGCCTTGTACAGAGCCTTCTCATCCTTCATGGTCTTTTCCTTCTTGTCCTGCAATTTCTTCAGCGAGGCGCGATGACGGTCGTAATCCACCTGCTTGTGGTCTCGCTTCTTGGTGACCTTGTTGACTGCCTTGAAGATTTCCAAGAGATCTTTCGCGGGTGCCACTATACGTGTCTCAATCATTTCGAGTTCCGGCGAGAGTGTTTCCTTCAATTCCTTGACGATGGCTTGATAAGATTCGCATGCCTCGATACCCTCGGGATTTCCTTCGACGCGCAAGGTCGATGCATCAGACATCCGTCCAGAAATGGGTTGATAAATGTCCTTGACTGCTTCGGCGAACAAGACTTGATGATCCAGCATGCCTAAGAGTGTCAGATCCGGACTTCAAGAATCAAGTACTAGTCACCATTCACTGCTTCCGAGTATTTCTGTGCATCTTCGTGCAGCCTCTTTGTCTCCGTTTCTAATTCTTTGAAGCGCCTCTCGGAATCGATATAGACCGCATCTGGTCAAGTATTAGTCTGTGTCGTGGTAAGGTCATGTCTTGTCCTTTGGAATATCTACCTTTCGTGTGGTCACCCTGGCCGACCTTGCCTTTTAGCTGCTGTGGAGCCTGCACGAATTAGTTCTGCAGCTCTCAATGTTCCAGCATTGAGAGATAAGTACCCGAGCGACGGCCTTGGTGAAACCTTTCCTAAGAAAAGGTCAGTACTGTCGTCAATAAATATGACGACTCCACTGACCAACTCATGTGCAAGACGGCCCACTGAGGATCTAGTGCAAGTACGATATAGATGAACCAATGCTGCGCCCTGTGCTCACCAGGCAAAGTAGCCAGGAAGATATGGACCGAGTGCGCATGCGTTGACGAGGAGCCGGCAAGTGGTGGTCGCCGCGGTGATGTTGCGGGCGGTTGCTATTGAGCGGGAGGACGGGGCCCCGGGAGGAGGAGGAGGCTGGGGTTCGTGCTGCTGCTGCTGCGGTACTTCTAAATAGTTACAGTAGATACTTTAGGCTTGGGTGAGCTTCACTCACGCGGTTGTCGGAACTAGGACGGGTCGCTTTCGAGCATCTCATGGAGAAGTGTAGTAGTCAAGTAAGCATGTGCAAGTTGCGCTTGTGCAGTATTTTGTGCCTACTATACAATTCACGTACATGCTGTGCTTGCTAAAAGCAGTGGACGCCTACAAGTGTCTTTCTCCTTTCCAAATCGTCCCCGCGCTAAATCAATATCAATAATACCATACAATACAAAGGAGGCCGTCCTTGGATTGGCCTGTCTGAGAGTGCTCTTTCCCCGCTACCTCCACAAAGCCCACTTTGGTGGCATTGCTCATAGTCAGACATCAAAGTGGTGCGACTAGGCTCGTCCCTTGGCCTTGGCCGACACTTTCCGAACTCCTCCATTGACACTCGAGGTCGAGACTGACCTGGGCGTGCTGACCTCTCGTGATGACTTTCTGCGTGGCGAGGCACTGTTGCTCGCGATTTTGGATGCTATGGTGCGGCCGATGCTGATGTTTCCATAAGATGATGATGACTTTCGTGATGCGCTTGTCGACGAAGCGAGCGCCAGCTCGTCTTCCGGGATGTTTTCACTATTCTCCGAGACACTCACGCTGCGAGCATTCGCCAGGCTTGCGATGCGAGGGGGCTTCGAGACGATACGTTTTGGTGACGGCGCCTTGCGAGGTTGTCCCGGTGTAGGGGCCGGCAAGGTGTTTGCAGTTTCTCCCTTCTCATGGACTTTTGCTTCTGTCGTGTTCTCATGCAAGTCTCCGAGAATGGCTCGTGGCGGTGTGCTATAGCCTACTGCAACGGTCTGCTTCTGTCGTTTTGGCACGCCCGTGAATGACCACGCCACAAAGTGGTGCTGATTGATGTGCAGCCAGTGCTGTTGTGGTCCAACCACCATACCCGGTCGCATGATTCTCATGTATGAAATGACCTCATTCGCTGTAAAGGAATGCTTGTAGATCAGATATGCCCCAATCAGACAACCTGTCCGGCCCAGTCCGGCTTTGCAGTGCACGGCGACAACCTTGTCGATTGCGGCCATCTCATCTGCCAGACCTATAAACTCCTTGACAACATCCAGCTCCGGACAAGTACCGTCTTCGAAGAACATGTCGACGTGCTCAATATCAATGTTTTCAAATTGTGCCTTGTCGTATAGCTGTGAGTTGAGTCGTACTACCATACCCACAGAGTTCTCCTTGAAATAGTCCAAGACATGTTGAAAGGTCGGTGTAATGATGGTACTCTTCTTGTTGAACGGATTGGGTTTGGTCGTGTAACCGGGCTGTATCGGACTGGCAAAAGCGATGAACCGCGGACAGATCCAATTGAAATCGCCCTTATCGACCCGCTCGTAGTATTCATATTCTTCGAGGTCAAAGCTCTTGATGTCGATTATCTTGGCTTCCTTCGCGCGCCATAGACCATACACAAAGTCCTGTATTGACAAGGTAAAGTCGGCCTGACTGTAGCCGGCGTCTCGAAACATCATGAAAGGCGGATCGGCCTCTGCCAGCGGCGCTATTGCCAGATGCGGCGGCCAATTCTGCACCAGGACCATGTAGCATGCCAGGATACAGGCGGCATTTGCTCGGGATCTAGAGTCTGTTTTCGAGTAAAAGACAATGGGTTTTTGAGACATGTCGGGGTCCTGTGCGGTCAGTGGGCTACTCCATAATTACATCAGATCGTTGGACATACGGAAAGGATTTCGTGAAGGATGATGGCAAAGCGATAGAGGTGGCCGATGTGCAGCGGACCAAAATCGTGGTGAAAGGCATTATAAACTAAGAGGTCGTCGACAGTGAAGAATCGCAGCTGTGGATGCTTGTCCTTTGAGGGCGGTGCATCGAATGCGCTCAGGTAAAGACGATCTGTTGTCCAATTAGACCAATAATAGGGACGATATGTAGCATTGTCTTACCCTGCAAGAATTCGATCATTGGAAGGACCATGCCTGCAATTGATGGCAATGATCAGGACCGGAGGGCAGAAGGAAGACCTGTGTCGGCCTACAGGGAGAAGAAGGAGGACAGGCAGATGCAGACTGCAGGCACCAAAGGACAGACTCGCTTGTAGTAAAGAAAGTGCTTGCTGGTAATGGTAAGAGAGTTGTGTGTGTGTGTGTGTATTGTTATGGAAGGCCTGGACGTCCGGCGGGTGTTTTGGCCAATTTGTTGTTTCTCGGCAACCGAAACTGGAAACAAGCGCTTCGACCGCCTCGAGGCTTCTGCTCAACTCTCCACCAACAACGCACACCTCCACTAGTTCTGCTTATGCATATGCTTCCGGCCGCACAACAAAGAATTCCCTTGGGAATGCTTGCTTCCGGTGCTTGATGATGCGTTCTGCGTTTGCGTCGTCTTCTGACGCAGCCGATCAGCTGTCTCCTTGACCAGTCTGTGTAGATGTGGGGGTTCAAGGACCAGCTCAAGCGCAAAGAAAGTTTCATATATTGCAATAGCGCAATTGTAATAAATAGCCTATGTGAAGTATGAAACTCGAGTGCTCATGCTTGAGCTTGATTCGTTACGCCATGCAGCGCTTACGCTCGAGCATAGTCCGGAAGCGTCTTGGAGAAACATCCCCGGAGGTTTCGGTGGTAGCTTGTAAGCACTTCAGTTTCCCGAAGCACGAGCCTCAGCAGCGTCAGACCCGTGGCGGTCCTGACAACAAATGGAATCTTGAGGGCTGCCGTTTTTGCCAAAGTATCTCTATATGCTACTTGTAGTACTGTGTAGGCACAAAAGGCATCTTTGTTACATGGGCCTCGCCAATCTTGTTCCTGACCTTGATGCCGACTTGCATGCCGCTCTTGTGGTAGCCAGTACTGATGTATCCCATTGCAATGTTGCGACCCAGCGTGGGTGAAGGGCATCCACTCGTGACTCGGCCTACGACATTGCCCTCCACTGACAAGATGTCAGCACCAGCACGGGCAGGTGCGCCGTCGACGAGCAGGCCAACTCGTCTACGGCTCACTCCATCTTTGATCTGTTCCTGTATCGCAGCATCTCCAATGAATCCTCCCTCGGCTCGGCGCCGCTTGGGAATGGTCCATAAAAGTCCTGCCTCATTCGGACTCGTGGTGTCGTCCAGATCATTGCCGTACAAGCACATACCCGCCTCGAGTCGAAGCGAATCACGAGCGCCCAGACCCGCGAGTTTGATTGATTCTGTGTCCGTGGCAAGCAACAGCTCGGTGAGTGCAGCTGCTTGAGCCGCTGGACAAGAGACTTCGAAACCGTCCTCACCCGTGTAGCCTCCTCGAGCCACATGGCATTTGGTACCTGCGATGTCGAGGTACTGACTGTGACCAAATTTGAGCTCTGACAATGCATCCTTGACATGTTCTTGCAATATAGCGGCACTCGATGGACCCTGCACAGCAATCAGTGCGTGGTCATCCAGTAGTTCGAGCTTCAGGGGCTTTCCCCAATCACGTAATTGAGTCTCGATGTGAAGCAAGTCCTTGTCTCGACATGCTGCGTTTGTCACTATATAGAAGCTTTCGTCGTTGTGCTTTGTGATGATGGTATCGTCAATGATGCCACCTCGTTCGTTCGTGATGACACTCAAAGTTGAGCCGAACTGCTTCAGCTCGCGACAACCGGCAGGTGTGATCTTTTCGAGAAAGTCCGTTGCGGATGGTCCTGATAACTTGAATTGTACCATGTGACTCACATCGAATATGCTGCTCTTTCCTCTCGTCCATCTATGTGATTCGGAAAGTCCAAGATCTGCGTACATGACAGGCATGTCAAATCCGGCGAAAGGTACCATGCGCGCACCATTCTTGACATGAAGATCGTACAGCGGTGTCCGCTTCAAGGGTGTACCCGTTGCATACTGTCTATAGCCCTGCCGTGTGGCATAGGGGAGCCGCTTCATGAAGTGCATGAGAGACCTATGTGAAGCGCCAAGCTCGG
The DNA here is from genome assembly GCA_000836175.1 of Taphrina flavorubra JCM 22207. NCBI lineage: Eukaryota > Fungi > Ascomycota > Taphrinomycetes > Taphrinales > Taphrinaceae > Taphrina > Taphrina flavorubra. Next base: position 100,234 of record DF819275.1, on the reverse strand, counting down.
TACAGTCAGAAGGAGTTTGTGCCCAGTCGTAGCAAGTCTATCAATGGATACGATGGGTTCTGTCTGTGATTGAACGTCACTTTGTTGAGTGATTGACGGACTATCGCGGGGGCCTGAGCGTAAGTCACCACGCAAGTCTCGCTGAGTTGCTTTGTGTTGAAGGGCACGGTCAAGGTCTTTGCAGCCGTTGAAACAATCTCCAGGGCTGGGATGCCGATGATGTTGTGGAGCCGTAACCAGATCTTCGTGCTTTGAAAAGTAATCGGATATAGAAACGAATTTAGTATAGTGGATACGCACAGTACGCGTGACAAACGCTCTATTGTGACATTTCAACTATCTTGGTACAGGCGGAACCTCGTGTTCGGACATGTATCCGTCTAATTCTTTCTTCCTCTTGATATCAGCGCTGGTATTGGCAGTTCTGGGCGATACCTCGACATCTCCTGCGCACGACAGTACCCTGGAGGACTTCAAAACAGTAACAATCTATGATTCCAAATCTCTCGACTTTCCACTCGAGTTGCGCGAACGAGGAAGCCTGACGTACTCTGCTCAAAACCGAAGTGGCACCTTTTCCGAGTCTGGTGTCCTATCACGACCACTCGATGGCGCACATCAAGTATACCGCATAGGTACCGAAAAGACCATGTCTGCCGTCTTCAAGCCCTCAGCCATCGTTGGTGCAGAGGATTTTGCGGACGAGACACTCAAGATTCACCTAGACTCTGCAGGCGAAATCTTTCACGCGAGCTATTTTCTGCAAAAAGCCCAGGATGCGCCCGGCACTTTCAAAGTCATCATCGATCACATGGACGATCACGTCGGTCCCAAAGTCATCTTCACCGATCCCAGCACAAAGTCACGGACCACTGCGAAACCGACAAAGTCGGTGGTCTTGGACGAAGAAGGACAGCCGATCATCGAGGCCGAGGAGGAAGAGATCCCTGAAAAGACATTTCTGCAAAAGTACTGGATCTATGGCATTCCGGTGCTCTTATTGCTTATGCTCGGCGGGGGCGAGCAGACATAGTTCGAATTGAATACCCATCGATGGTTTCACTTCACACGGATCTGGAGTGGGAAATTGCCGTGCTTCTGGCAGATTCCGGTTTGTGTCAGTGAACTTCAATTAGCTTTTCAGGCATTGTAGAATCGCCCAAACCAGCACTCCGTAGAGGCCGATCTATTTCTCCATGCATGTATATATCGCCATCTGACAGGCAGTAGCTTGGCCGAGGAATCCGTTGATGAAATTAAACGTGCGGCACCTTGCTATACAAGTGGGGGCTCAATTATTCCAAGACCGCTACTATTCACGACATTTTCCAGGAATGCGAGAATATATAATTCTACATGTACAAATCAAACCTGACCAATTATTGACATTTGCACACGCCGACGCTACATTACACTACCTCATAAAAAATATAAAAATACATGACCATGTTCAAAGATGGTAAAAGGCGAATTATTCATCGAGCTCGCTTGGCAACGTTGTAATTCGCATACTCGTCCATCGGCCTCTTCATCAGCCCGGCACCACCGCCGCCGCCGCCGTTGTTGAGAGCACCACCAGTCTTGGTGTTGCCGGGCAATGTCTTGATTTCCTGCGGTGCGGTGCCGTTCGTGGCATTGGTCTGTGAGGACTGTACCTGACTGCTGCCCAACTTGCTGCCGGCGGTGCGATTCATGTCGCTGTCCTCGACCTTGATTTCGCGATTCGGGTACACGAGATTCTGGTGCTCAAAGACATTGCCCGACACGCGGGGACTCTCTGCAAAGTACGCGTGCCGCAGTGCGTCCGCGGCAGTGAGTCTCGTGGCCGGATCGTACTCCAGCAGGTTCATCAGTAACTTTAGGCCTTGCTGGGTCGAGGCCATGATGCCAATGTGCCGGTACCATGTCGGCAGCTGGTTCTTGAATTGCAGTGACCGCAGAGTCTTGAGCTGATGAAAGTCAGGCATGTCTGCTACTCCCGGCCAGGTGGTCGTGCTCGGCGTCCCCAAAATCTCAATGATCTTGGTCATCTGTTGGCGCTGAAATGGGACGGTCTTTTTGCTTTCAATCTTGACTTCTTCGCCCTTAAATAACGGACGGAGGACGAGTAATTCGGCGAATATGCAGCCTACCGCCCACATGTCGATCGGTGTGCCGTAGTGCTTTGACCCGAGAAGGAGTTCCGGTGCACGATACCATATCGTGACAACGACCTTGTCCCCCGTGTAGAGAGGTTCGATAGGATTGTAGAATGGTCGGGCCAGGCCAAGGTCTCCAATCTTGACGACACCGTCCTTTGTGATCATGATGTTTGCGGGTTTGAGGTCTCTGTGTAGCACCCAATTCTCATGCAGATACGCCACACCCTGTATCAATTGATGAAGGATTCCTCTTACGATACTGTCCGGCACTTTCTGCTTGGGTTTCGGTTGATGCAAATGGTAATGCACGACTTGTAGCAGATCGTACTCGTAAAACTCGAAAATCATGTATATACACTTCTCTTCGAGTATGATTTCCTGAAGGAGCACGACATTGTCGTGCTTGAGTTCCCGACACAAACTCATCTCTCGACAAGCACTCTGGCTCAGACCACTATAGGTAGCACTCTCACCTTCCCTTTCCGCCTTGAACTTTTTGATCGCATACTCGGTGGTGTCTGTTAAATCCTTCTTGTTACAAGCCTTGTAGACTTTACCATACGTGCCCGACGATATGAAACCTTGTATCATGTACTTGTCAAGCACCTTTACATGTGCCTTGTCCTTCCGACGTATATATCGTTCCATATGTGTCTCAATATGGACCTCACGATCGGTTATCGATACTCTGTCGCGCCGGAAGGATTTCAATTCCCCGTATGGCAATGAATAAGCATATGCGGTTTATGTGGGTCTGAGCTCGCAGACATCCTCATGTGGCTGTAGCGTACAAGTCCTGTACTATGCCCACAATGGCAGAGGGGAGACTCCCGGAATAATCGACACTAGCTCTGAGATGGTACTCCAAGATGTTTGACTGTCAGCACGCACGGATCGCACAAGTCAACAGGGCACGGCGTGCAACACAAAAGGGATTGAGGTAAGGTTCGGTTTGTGGATCCTCGGTAATGGATGCGCCCGCGACGAGATTGAGGCGCATCTTGACAAAGTGGCAGAAGATTGGAAACTCAATTTCTCCGCCAACTCGTCATACGTCGATATCTAGGATACTCTAGCTATAACTAGCACTCAATCCCCATGCTCTCTGCTCGCTCCCTCCTGATGCTCGAGGGGTAACGCATCCACTGCGATAGTCGAGTAAGATTGAATTATAGTATCTGTAGGTCGTGCCTCGCAATCCACAGGATATCATCGTGATTGGTCCCCACGTATATGTAACCACTCCACCAGGAATGACCTCGCATCGCTTCGTCCCCTTGTAATTCTGGACCTAAGCTACAGGGCAGGGACAGGTAACATACCCTCGATCTGATATATACTTTGAGATACTCTCAAAACCGTCAATCCTGTTGGTCTATTCAGAAATGTCTGATGTCACTTATTACCTCATGTTCCTCGTTGCGGTCCACTCTTTAGGCTCGCTCCAATTCGGATATCATATCGGAGAAATGAATACTCCACAGGCAGTGATCTCGTGTCAAGCCGCGACTGATGGACAGCTACGTAATGCAGCAGCGAGTCGTCTATTGGAATGTATACGAATGACTGATGTACAGTACGGCTCGGTCGTGTCGCTCTTCACTATTGGGGGCTTGGTAGGCTCTTTCTTTGCTGGTCGACTTTCGGACAGTTATGGTCGTAGACCTGTAGCTATCGCGAATTGTGCAACCTTTGTCATTGGTCCACTCGTGATGTCTACGGCCAATACTATGTACTCTCTGGGTGTGGGCCGCTTCATCGCTGGAATCGCATCTGGCACCGCTCTCGTTCTCACGCCAATTTACCTGAATGAGATTTCACCGGTCGCCATCCGTGGTACAATCGGTGCAATGACTCAAGTATCTTGTGTCTTTGGGATCTTGGTGGCACAGCTTGCTGGAGTTTATCTATCTACCACCACTGGTTGGAGAGTCATCCTTGGTCTTGGCGGCATGATTGGCCTTGCGCAGTTCGTACTACTTTGGTTGACGGTCGAATCACCGAAATGGCTTACCTCGCAACCAGGCAAGTTTGCACATGCCAAGTTCCTGCTCAGAAAGATACGTGGTAGATCAGACATCGAGAGCGAGATGCGCTTGTGGCGAGTTGCTGATGAGGATGAGGATTTCGACAGTGCAATAGAGGGCAGAGGACTATTGAGCCCCGATATGCACGGCTCCATGCATTCTGAAAGTCAGGGTCGTGCTCAAATTTCTCTGGCAACATTCTTGAGTGATGCTCACTTGAGACCTGCTGTGAGAGCAGTTTTCATCACGCAGACCGCGGTATGTCCATAAAATTGCTCTCGTAGGATGACATCTAATGCTCTAAGCAACAATTTACGGGAACGAATGCTGTAGTGTTCTATTCTACCACTATACTCGCCTCACTGTTGCCAGAATCATCGGCCTGGATCTCCGTCGGTATTTCCCTTGTCAACTTTGTCGTCACGTTAATTGCCGCAAACTTGGTAGATCGTGCAGGACGAAGAATCTTGATTTTGAGTTCAGTAGCTGGCATGGCGATCTCATCTGCTTTTCTTGCGTTCGGAATCAATGGAGATCACAAGGTGCTTTCCGCGGTGGCAGCTGCAAGTATCATTGGGTCCTTTGGACTCGGACTCGGCCCGATCCCTTTCCTCCTGATTTCCGAGTATTTTGATGTGGAGAGTGTGGGCCTTGCGCAAAGCTTGGGTATCTCGGTCAGTTGGGCAGCGACCTTCGCGGTCGGATTCTTCTTCCCTATCATGAGACAGAACCTTGGGGGCAACTCATTTTACGTGTTCGCGGTGTCTGCTGTGCTCGTATGTTACGAACACCTCTCCTCGCGACTAACACTAAATTCACATAGTTCTTCGTCTTGATACTACGTTACGTGCCTGAGTCCAAAGGAAAGACAGTGCAAGAAGTATGGAGAACCATGTGAAGATGAAAGACATAGTGGTGGGTCCAACGACTGGTTCTTCTGATGACTGGACGTGGCTGACACGCCATTAATGCTAGCAAGGCATTGAATCGCACCTTCGAGGAAAGGACCAGATCTGCCGAGTGATGGGAGCGTAATTGTCGTCCTGATGTGACATTGAAATCATGAACAGCATCATCATAGATATAGTGCTACTGCGACAAAGGCAACCACCACGGAACATACAGCTGTTGCTGCAATCCGTGTCGAACCTGCATCATTTGCTGTGGCTTTGGCAGCCTCGCCGGTCGGCAAGGCAATACTGCCAGCAGCCACGGCAGCAGCTGTGGTCGCTGTCGATAAGAACGACTGAACGTACATTATTGGCACAGTCTGCACCACTCCACCGATTGTTGTCGCGACATAGACGTATGTTGGGGCGACCGCAGCAGCCGCTGGCGTGTTCGTTACGACCCTCTTCTGGACAGAAGCCAATATGTCCTTCACTTCTGGATGATGATGGGAAGCACTAAGAAAATCCTTAGTGAAGAACAAACTCGCGTAGTGAGACCTACGTGATGGAGGATAGAAGCAAGAGCCACAGGCTTGTCATTAGACCTATGATGATCATTGGTGTTATCAGAACAGCTGAGACTGATGTTTTGCAACACTCCCTTTTGTATTCGGGTGTTTGTAAGCAAGAAGCACTTGTTGACGGTTTCTGACGTTGTAGTAATTATATTCAATGCTGCAGAGTTCAGCGCGGGATAACCTCCAACTCCACAAGCGGTCCACGGGTGTAACCGACAGGCTGCTCGAATGTGGACTCGAGTGGCTCACTCGAGGTGAGCTCCAATCTGACTGCCGAATCTGCGAAGCCGCTTGGGCGCAAACTCGAATCCCATTCATAAAAATACAGCTAACAGCAATCCTGTATATCCGTAACCGAAAATTCTTTTGTAAAGAACGATTAGATACAATGGCTCCAATCTCGAAGAAGGCCCAGGCCACCAAGGTCACCAACAAATTCACCATCGATGCTACAGTACCAGCTGGCGACAAAATTTTCGATGTGTAAGATTTTTAGCACGAACGAGTACAAAAGTAATCTAATGTTGAGTTAGTGCTGCGTTCGAGAAGTTCCTGAATGACCGTGTCAAGATTGATGGACGAACTGGCAACCTCGGCGAGACCGTCAAGATCTCACGAGAGGGTGAGGGAAAGATTGTTGTCATTGCACACACCGCATTCTCGGGCCGATACCTCAAGTACTTGACCAAGAAGTTCTTGAAGAAGCACCAGCTCCGAGACTGGCTTCGTGTCGTAGCCACGAGCAAGGGTGTCTACACCTTGAAGTTCTACAACGTCCAGATGGATGGTGCAGATGAGGAGGAGGATGACGAGTAAGCTCTCAATGGACTACACCAACACTCCAACTGCTACATAGAAAAAAGACCTTGGTCCATTGTAGGAAGTGCTGAGCTTGTCTCCAGATCCACTCGATCTGACGCAATATTACTACATCTATGTGCAAACAACGTGCAACGCCGTGCATCATCCGTGCCATCCATTGTTGCAGGCATCAAGTCAGCCTTCTTTGACTCGAAAATGTCTGCGAGCAAGATGAAATCGAAGAGGTATCTTCACAAGGCGTGTGACATGTTGAGCACTGTACTGAGCGTCTTTTTCAAACGATCAGCAAGTCGAAGGACTTTGTTGGTGTCACGCACTGCAATCTTCCGAGCATCTATTCCTGCTAGTGCTGTTCACGGTAAAACGGAAATATGCAAATGTATCATGTAGCAGACACTTCAATTCTTGGCAGCTCGGTCATTCAAGTGAAGCATCAATGTCATGTCCATCCTGATGCACAATTGCATTCCAAATCTGTGATTGTGACCAGGAGACAAAACGGGCATCATTTCCTAGTCAGAACATACCAAGTAGAGTTCCAAAGTTCCAACCTTGGGAGGTCGCTGACAAAGAAGCGGATGGCTTCGCTGCTTCTGGCGGAGGCTGCCGCACGATCGATTTCTGTCCATTCATTCTCGGTGTGCACATCTCCGCCATCGGCTGCCGCAATCGCAACTTCGTAACTTCCGCCATACAATTTCTACACCATATGTATTTCAGCTGTTGCAAAGTGTGAATCACCACAATAGAGCTTATAGCTAATCACAACAAGTCAGCATGGATACTGCCAAGCTCCCAAGGAAGGTTCGTTGTGTATAAGTCGCACACGACTCAGGCTGATCGATATTCTAGATCCCAACACGACAAGGTACAATCGATGACCATGTCAACACTAAGCGTGAAATTCTAGTCTTTTCTGGTAAGTCGCTCTTCTCGGCCACAATAGGCAGGTGTTGATAGTGTCAGACTTCGATGGCACTATTGCGCTACAAGACACTGGCCATTTGCTATTCGACAAACACGGCTGCGGACCTGAGAGGCGGGAGGAATTAGACCAGCAGATACATTCTGGTGAGAGGTCTTTCAGAGAGGTATCGGAGGAGATGTGGGGCTCTCTACACGTAGGGTTCGACGACGGGTTCGAGGTCATGAAGGAGAAGCTTGTCTTCGATCCCGATTTTGCAGACTTCCACGCGTTTTGTGTCAAGAACAAGATTCCATTCAACGTCATTTCAGCTGGTCTCAAGCCACTGCTACGTGCGGTGTTGGACAACCATCTTGGTCCCGACGCTGCTAATATCGAGATTATCTCGAATGATATGCAACTTTCTGAGGATGGCCAAAGTTGGTCTGTCGTTTGGCGGGACGATACACCACTCGGTCACGATAAAGCAGCATCAATTCAGGCATTCAAAACAGATTCTGCGGTCCTTGGAGATGATGAACTTCCTCCACTAATCGTCTTTATTGGTGATGGTGTTTCAGATTTGCCAGCTGCTCGAGAAGCGGACATTCTATTCGCAAGACGTGGTCTGCGTCTTGAGGAATACTGTATCGAGAACAAAATACCATACATTCCTTTCGACTCTTTCGCATCAATCAAGAAAGAGATTCAGAGACTCGCAGCCGAAGACAAGAAGGTTGAAGAGGAGACTGGTGTCCCCAAGTTCTTCAATCCAAGGGCAAACTTCTGGCGACGTGCTTCGAGCAAGGGTGCCGAGGGTGCAGTGACCCTGGCATCTATGAAGGAAGCGATGAAGTCGACTTCCAGTCTCCATGGTGGTCGTACGCCAAAAGCCGAGCCTGCAAGTGATCCGATGGAGACTGTTGGTCTGAAAGCTTGAGCTGTCTTTCCTCTCAATGACTACTGACAGCGTGTAAAATATTGTGCAAGCAGTGAATTGTGCTCAAGAACAAATGCAACCACGACACAGCACATATCGGCAGTCAAGCTTGGAGTGTCAAGTTCCTTCAGGACGAAGTGCAGTCAGCGTGCACGAGCTGAGACACGTCAAGTGTATTCATGCACAAAACAACTTGCCGAAAGACAGAAGACAAATAGACTACTACTAATCATCTCGAAAACGCGTTGTTATGTTCCTTGTATATATGCATGTACTGTATAACCTTGGTCCTTTAATGGACCGTATGCGAGCAATGCGACCGGCTGCGAGGCGAGGCGATTAGCCGGGGGATGAGGATGCCCGATAACATGACCCAATTCCGTGGGGCTCACATCACTCCCCTATCTGTCCTGCCACGGAAATCCACCTCGATCCAACGTCACCAACCAAGTTGCCCTTTGCACAAAATTTATTCCAATCTATAAACAATCACTGCTTCTCTTGTGACGATTTTTCAGAACAATTCCACAAGATGTCGTTTACTGAAGTCGACACAAAAGCTATCAACACTATCAGGACGTTGGCCGTTGATGTCACGACCAAGTCGAAGAGTGGTCACCCTGGTGCACCCATGGGTATGGCTGCCATCGCTCACATCCTCTTTCACAGGCACATGGACTTCAATCCGAAGAATCCAAATTGGGTGAACAGGGACAGGTTCGTTCTTTCAAACGGTCATGGATGTGTACTACAATACGTTCTCCTGCATCTGTTTGGCTACAAACTCTCTATGGACGACTTGAAGCATTTCCGACAACTCGATTCGCACACTCCAGGTCACCCAGAATGTGCCGATACCGAGGGTATCGAAGTGACGACCGGTCCCTTGGGACAGGGAATCGCCAACGCTGTCGGTATTGCTATGGCAGAGGCTCACACTGCTGCAACCTACAACAAGGATGGATTCGAATTGATCAAGAACTACACGTACTGTTTCTTGGGAGATGGTTGTATGATGGAGGGTATCTCCGGCGAGGCTTGCTCTCTTGCAGGGCACTTGCAGCTCGGACGACTTATCGCTGTCTACGATGACAACCACATTTCTATCGATGGAGACACTAACTGTGCATTCACCGAAGATGTTCGTGCGAGATACAAGTCGTATGGATGGCACGTTATTGACGTCAAAAATGGTGATACCGATCTCGGTGCAATGGAGAAGGCACTGGAAGAATGTAAAGCCGTAACTGACAAGCCATCGCTCATTTGCTTGACGACTACAATCGGATATGGATCGCTCGAGCAGGGCACACACGGTGTGCACGGAAATCCACTCAAGGCCGACGATGCAAAGCAAGTCAAGAAGAAGTTTGGCTTCAACCCGGACGAGAGCTTTGCCGTGCCGCAAGAAGTCTATGACCTTTATCACAAGAAGGCCGCTGCTGGTGCAGCCAAAGAAGAGGAGTGGAACCAGCTTTTGGCAAAGTACTCTGAGAAGTACCCAGAAGATGCCAAGGATCTTCAGCGACGATTGACTGGCAAGCTGCCCGAGGGATGGGAGAAGGCCTTGCCCACATATTCTACCTCAGACCCTGCTATCGCATCGCGAAAGCTATCTGAGACCTGTTTGTCCGCCATCCAAGGAGTTGTGCCTGAGCTCTTTGGAGGATCTGCGGATTTGACCGGTTCTAACTTGACTCGTTGGAAGTCAGCTGTCGACTTCCAGCCTCCTGCCACAGGTCTGGGCACTTACTCCGGCAGATATGTACGTTACGGAGTCCGAGAACACGCTATGGGAGCTATCATGAATGGTCTAGCCTCATATGGAACAATTCTCCCGTACGGCGGTACCTTCCTCAACTTCGTCTCTTACGCTGCCGGAGCTGTCAGATTGTCTGCATTGTCCCATTTCAGACTGATTTGGGTCGCTACCCACGATTCTATCGGGTTGGGCGAGGACGGTCCTACTCACCAACCTATCGAGACCTTGCCTCATTTCCGGGCCATGCCGAATGTGTTGAACTTCAGACCAGCCGATGGTAATGAAGTCTCTGCAGCCTATTACCTGGCGATGACACAGCAAAAGCCGTCGATCATCTCTCTATCTCGACAGAACTTGCCACAATTGTCTGGCTCCACGATCGGCAAGGCCTCGAAGGGAGGATATGTGCTCATTGATGAGCCAGAGGCAGACATCACTCTGGTCTCGACTGGATCTGAGGTCGGTATCTGCGTTGATGCTGCCGCGGTCCTCAAGAAGCAAGGAATTAAGGCTAGAATTGTCTCGATGCCGTGTACCGAGATCTTTGACGACCAGACAACAGAGTACAAATTGACTGTACTCCCTGATGGCATTCCTTCAATGTCAGTAGAAGTATACTCCACTCTCGGCTGGCAAAAGTACACCCACGAGTCCATGGGTATCAACAGATTTGGTGCTTCTGCACCATACTTGGACCTCTACAAGAAGTTCGGCTTCACGCCCGAGGGAATTGCTGAGCGCGCTACCAAGACCGTCAGTTTCTGGAAGGACGTCAAGCCACTGAGGTCGCCTCTCAACCGAGCATTCATTGAGGAAGACGTGCAATCTTCCGATCACCGAGACCCCTCATAGGCTAGTCGGCTCGAACTGACAAGATACTTAATGCTACCGCAAATAGATATAGTTTATGATGAGACTGTTGTAAGCTGCTTGTTTCGTCTAGTCAACGCTTTTGAGATTGGAGCGAGCGCGAAATCGAGTGCTGTACAACCTTGAAAGTTGACAATTGAAGTGTTCACCACGTCATGGATCTGAGAGCGGCAAGTTGATCCCGTGCGGAACTTACGCGCCTCATGATCAGCCCCACCGTGCCCACAGTTGCGACTTCCCCCATCGAGCCGTCGATTCACTGGCAACCTTGCACTTGGTCAGACAACAGTGCACGATCATGCAATGGATGCTTTTAAGCACTAGCGCGAGAAACATTTCGTCGAATCACAGATCCGAAGATGAGTAAAGCAGAGTTTGACAAAGCTGCAGAGGAGGTAAGTACTTGTATATCATCCAACCATAAATAACTGACGGCAACAGGTCAAGAACCTACCAAGCAAACCCTCGGATGACGACTTGCTCAATGTAAGCTACTTTCGAGTGTCCGTGGTCAGCCCGTTCAGCAGCACGCAGGCATAAATTTGGACAACCACAGGCATGTTTCATAAAGACCATTACTGATCATTGTCCAGCTCTATGGACTCTTCAAGCAGGCGACTGTTGGGGACAACACAGAGGCCAAGCCAGGCACTTTCGACTTCAAGGGCAAGTACAAGTGGGAGGCTTGGAACAAACGAAAGGGCATGTCCAAGGAAGACGCTCAAAAGGAGTACGTGGCTCTGGTCGAGAAATTGAAGGCCAAGTAAACATACACTACTGCTGAGGGATGCTCAGTATCTGGGAGAGCCATTCGTACAACTAATGAAAGAATGATGTTCATGCCAAAGACTACTTACTAGTTCTCGCGTTTCGTCTTGTTGTTGTGCACTAACTCCTTTAGCCAGTTTTGTCCAATATAGGGGCCATCTCGAGTCATCGCCGTGATTCACAAAGCAAGACACCGTTGCAATGAACCCATACTAATGAGCCAGCTACACGCACAAGCTTTGCGGGTACCGAGAAGTAATTGATCATGTTATCTTCTTGATCGAAGCGTTGCGCCGGGTACGCACGTTGTCTGCGTGCAATGGTCTCGGAACACGATGTATAAAGTGCTGCCTCAGAATTAGAGCACATGAAAGTCTATATGGAGGCGATGGCTCTATCAACTTCCGCTACGATACTCCCAAGTGCTCGGCCGGGAGAATTTGTGGGACTGCAACAAAGAAGATGGGTACTTTCCCAATTGGGATGATAACAGCAGGGGTAACATTGACATTCGTCCGCTTCCAATCCGAAATAGGACATCAAGCATCATCGACAAGACTCATGTTTCGCTCCTTAGGCTTTCTCAATAGCAATTACCTCAAAATGAAAAGTCAAACGCTATCGCGGTCAATTTGTCGCTCGAGAATCTTCTGACGGCTCGTGCTCGAGAAGTGCTCGTCCTACCTCACACGTCGTGACCTGCTCGATCTTATTTTCAAAGAGCTTCACTTCGAAATCTTGTGCCAACCGTCGCCATTCATCGCCGCGCAGTGGGCATATAGAGTATCCTTGCGGTGTCCCACTTTTGGCAAATTTCTGCCGCTGGGCACAAATAAGGACCCCTTTATTCTGTGGTATCCATACTATCTCGATCTTCCGTGCTCAAAAAACGAACACTTTGGGGTGCGCTATGGGGATTTGCCTGAGCAACCTCTGTGTCAAGGACGGCATGGATTTTCAGGACGCCGGTCAGCTCGAGAAAAGTAGGATGATCGACAAGGACATCCGGACGCAGGAGAGGAAGTCCATGCGACAAGTCAAAATCTTACTGCTAGGCGCGGGTGAGTCTGGCAAGACGACGATTCTAAAGGTACCTGAGAACCAATCCCGGTTTGTGCTGATGGTTCATTGCTGACGGCGGTAGCAAATGAGGCTGCTGCATACCACGGGCTTCAGTGCGGACGAGCGCGAGCAGTATCGACAAATCGTCTTTTCAAACATGGTCGTTTCCATGCGCACCATGCTGGAAGCGATGGAGCACTTGAACATTCCGCTCGAGCAGGACGAGAACGACGAGCACATTGACCTCTTGATTATGGATCGCGAGATTGGCACGAAAGAACGTCTGCCGCCGGAATACCTGCGGCCGTTCAAGGACATGTGGGCAGATTCAGGAGTACAGTTGGCGGCGAAGCGAGGCAACGAGTATGCGCTGAACGACAATGTCTTTTACTTCTTCAACGATCTCGATCGCTTCTTCATGCCGGGATATCTCCCCACCGACCAAGACATCTTGCATTGTCGGCTCAAGACGACCGGAATCAGTGAGACGGTCTTCAAATTGCGGGACTTGACGTACTGTATGTTTGATGTCGGTGGTCAGCGGTCGGAGCGTAAGAAATGGATCCACTGCTTCGAGAATGTCACTGCGCTCCTTTTCCTGGTGGCCATAAGCGGGTACGATCAGTGTCTGGTGGAGGACAAGGAGGCGAACCAGATCAGCGAGGCGCTGATGCTCTTTGACTCCATCTGCAATTCGCAGTGGTTCATCAAGACCTCCATCATCCTCTTCCTCAACAAGATTGATCTTTTCCGAATCAAGCTCGCTTATTCCGACATCCGCACACATTTCCCCGACTTTGAGGAGGACCAGGGCGACGAGCATGCCTGCATGCTCTTCTTCCAGCGCAAGTTTGTCAAACTCAACAATAACCCCTCCAAGGTCATCTACTCGCACCTGACCAATGCCACAGACACCAACTTGCTGCGGAGCGTCATGCTCAGCGTGACGGACATTATCCTGCAGAAGAATCTGCAACAACTAATCCTCTGATACTCCTCATCCGGCGATGGAACCTTCCAAAAATCTCATCTGTTTTCGTGGCTGTGCTGGTCACAATCTTGAAAGGTTTTCTTGTGTAGAAATAGTAGTTGCGCATTGGCGGTACACGGATGGGTCTTTTATTTTCTCTTCTCTTTTGCGGTTTCTCCGATGGACTCTCTCTCGATAATTAGATATTTGATTGGGTTTTTCCCTTAAGAATCACATTCGGGAAACAATGACCAGTCCTTGACCTTGAAGCTTTCCAGTGCGGCGCGCACAATTTCCTCCTCGTCACTGATTGATTGTCCTGCAGAGTGCGGCGCATTGTGCATGATCAAGACGTCCGTGCTGGCCCTGACGAGTCGCACGATACCCATGACGACAGAGACTGTATTCTGTGTAGATGCATTGAATTTAGCGATAGTCTGCACGCCAGAGACGAGGATACAGACGTCTTCGGTAGCGTCACGGGTGACGAGTTGTTCCGTCTTGAGCACACGACACTCAGTGGCATCATTGTCCTCGCCGAGCGCGGTAAAGTGCTCAACACCAGCCTGACGTTCGTCGCCAGACGACGACGACGACGACACCGACACTTCCAGTCGCTCGACCAGTTCGACGATGAAGCTGCGGTCCGCGTCGTCCGGGTCGAGAAAGACTTCTTGTGTATCGGGAATCTGCCTGATTTCCGATGCATCGAGCCAGGATTCCGGCACTACCGTTTCCAGTGCGCCGCCAAATAATGGTCGTGGACGCATGACTGTTTTCCTCGAAACGTCGTCAGTGATACCGTTGATGGTGGTGGTGGTTTCGAGGTTGAGTTTGGACAGGGATGGCGATATGGCCGATGGCATCAGGTGACGATGATCGAGGAGGACCGTGCCGTCGGCGGTGAGGACGTGGGAAAAGTACTGCGGCGCCAAGGTGCCGTCGATGCCGGATGTCAGAATGACGCCATTACTGCTTTCGTAGAAGTGACTGCCGTCGCGCATGGCGGCCGAAAGATTAAGATGTATGAAGACCTGGCAGTTTTTGCGCACGCCGCTGCGGACGGTGCCAAAGGCGCCAGTCGCGCAGTGGATGTGGTTTCGCTTCATTGTCCGCAGGCCCTCGGTCTCAATACTCTTCCATGCCGCGAGAGAAGTGCCGTGCAAGACGGTCGTATACTGTGATGCGTCTGTGATTTCCGTCAAAGCGAGGTCGTCCACGGCCAGGGAATGGCCCTGGTTTGCGCGAATTAACCACTCTCCGCCGTCATCATGCTCTTGCATCATAGTGAACCGTGACTTCTCGTCCTTGGCGACGACTTCTTGCACTTTCTCGAGTGTCGCCTTGAGGTTTACCAGTTTTGGCCGCGATAGAAGGGCCGATAGAGAGATGTAGCCGTCTTTTCGTATGGTCAAGCCTTCGTCGTGCGCCTTGTGTCGCAGTATCTTTGACAATGTCCTCGAAAGAGTCGTGCGATCATTGCTATTCATGACAGATCCATTTACTTCCATGCAGGTCCGGGTTCTGTCGAAGCTTGCGCCCTGGAAAGACGAGATGACCAAAGAGCATCGAACGTCTTGAGCGCGAACATTTCGGACATTTTTTGTGAATTCGGCAATTGCGTCGACTCTGTTGCGGATGCGAGATGAAATTTGGCAAAAAGTATAAATCGCCTGAGGTTTGCGGCGCGTGCAATCGGGGCCTCACTAATTGCAGGAACCTCCACACAATGGTACAGCAGGGATATCCTTGTGTTGATGTGCTTCTTCGTTGAGCCGATTGCCAGTGTGGCTGCACAACTCCGATATTGACTCTCGAAAAGCTTGTAGACACGGAACTCCAGTCTGAGATTGCAGTGTGCAGCTTGATCGGTCCGTGATGCCAATAAATTACGTGCTCCTGGTTTCAAGACAGGGCAAAATAAGGTTCGTGGGCCTCCGACTCGACATGCCCAACTTGAAAAAGCATTCTAACATACGGCTGCAGGTTGGCGAAATGGTTCACGACGCTGTCGGCCAAGGAAAAGGCAAAGATTGTCAAAGACGTGACGGCACTCGTGCTGGCGAGACGCACCAAGATGTGTAATTTCCTGGAATACAAGGACTCCAAGGTCGTCTACCGGCGCTACGCCAGTCTCTTCTTCATCACGGGCATCGAGGCCGGCGACAACGAACTCTTATCGCTGGAAATCATTCACCGATACGTCGAGACGCTCGACAAGTACTTTGGCAATGTCTGCGAGCTCGATCTCATCTTCAACTTTCAAAAGGCATACTTTGTGCTTGACGAGTTGATTATGAATGGTGAGATGCAAGAGTCGTCCAAGAAGAGTGTCTTGAGGATTATCGGGCAGCAGGATGCACAGGAGGAACTCGAGGTGGAAGAACAGGGAATCGGACAGTACTTGGCAGAATACGCCAGGGCTTGATCGTTTCGGGAGATCGTGGTCGTCTAGTATGCTGAGGCTGACAATCGTAATGGTTGATGTATATATAGGGACAAGGCTGTGTCTAGCTAGCAGCGACACTAGGCGGCCAGTCATCGAGACATAATGAGAGTGGATGAATGACATTTTTCCGTAGGCAATGAAACCAGGTTTGCCTACACGAACAAGCTAGTCTGATCTCCCCAATGGTTAAACCGTGTCAAATTATGCTAGTTCATGACAGAATACCATATAACTCTGATTAACCAAGAAAACGGTACCGGTATTGCGATGCATACACTGAAAACATAATGGTTAGGAAGATGATTATGGCAAGTGATCTCGAAAGCATTTTGTCATGAATGCCATGGCGATCTTGTCTCACGGAGTCTTCTTGCTTTGGCACTGGCAGGTTCTCGGTTTGTGTCGAAATGGAGCGGGTGGAGGGGTGTGCAGAGCACGCTACAGACTTATACCTTTTTGAAGTGCGAGGGCCTCGTTTCCTCTGCATAGCATGCTTAAGAAGTCGTTCGTAGGCAGATACAAGATCTATTTCCATTTGAGACGATGACGAGTCAGGTGGCCTCGCAACATCCTTACCACGTGGTACATCAAGAATGCCCTCAAGCATATCAATCACGGCACCCCAATGATTTGGAGCATACCGAGATGGCTCTTGTGCTCGTTCCGCAGCAGCGATAGCCCACTGTAAAAGAGCTGTATCTTCCCCTGCTTGTGCCATTTCTGGACTCGAATCCGGAATTCCACTTCTTATCCAGCGACTCTTTTCTAATGGTGAGTCGATCTCGCTCGTCTCAAATATTGTTCGAAGCAGAAGCCGAGTGGAGTATGCAGCAGACTCTATGGTGGTGATTCTCCAATTGTGCAACAAGCTATTCCTTGTGGTGTCATGGAGAGTCCAGCAAGTGTCCAAGCTAGGTGCTAGCAGTTGAACCAAGCCGTTTGGCGGATTGTCCCACAAGCTAGCCACGATTGATCTTGCTTGGCGAACATTCATCCAGACCTCTGTGATGTTGGGTCCCGAAAAACCCAACTCGACGTGATAATCAATGTTCTTGGTCAATTTAAATCGGCATAGACCGTTTACCATGGTGATGTCTGCTGCTCGAAAGATCCTGGCAAGAGAGATTTGATGTTCGTCCTCAGGGTCCAGGGTACGAATGACATGTATTCCATGTACCACGGCAACGAAGACTGGTATCAGATGACTGGCACGTACGGCCGAGTGTAGCAAGTGAAAGGACAGATATTGCTTAGATCCGCTCGACTCGACATTGTTCATTGTCTTGCCTAAGGTGGTTCCGTGATGCAGGAACTATGAATGAATACAAGCAGCATGTGGGACTTCACGAGATGATATAAGCAGCTAGCCTAATCCCAGATCGCTAATACAGAGAAATGCAGATGCATGACTGCTGAATGCAGATTTAGGATGCCTCGCAATGGTCAAATACATGCCTTTAAATTTGTACGATTTAGAAGTACCGTAGAAGGACCACAATCGCCAGGATTCAGTGATCAGCAGATCAGTAGAGCGAACTTCGGTCGGATCGCAAGCGCGAGATAGCATTCATGCAACGACTCTGTCTGTCCGTCTGTCTGCCCCGTCCATCATGGCACGGCAAGTCAAGCACCAATCAAGGTTTACAGAGACGTGAGGTTTCTGCTGGTCAGTACATATCAGACTGGTAAAGTGACTATTGGTGGTAGAGAGTATTGAAGGACGGACGGTGCGATCAAAGGACAACTAGTCACAACAAGTGCATTCTTGGCACAACTGACACGTCCTTGATGTTTTGCTCTCTACGACCAAGCACGCATTCTAGACGATTGTTTTGTTCAACAACCAGTATCTCATCGTTACAATCACGTCTTTCGAGCAACTCTCCTCCCTCGACTGGTGTACTCTACCAACGAAGACCGACGCCGAAGAACTCAAGAAGCCCCATATATGGGTTCACCGCCCCCTCAACCGCATCGATAAGTCCTGTTGATGTTGCCTACTCGCGATTTATGAACAGGCATGCTCCTTTGGAAGTGGCAAACCGTCTACTGAAAATGGCCGACAAGAAAGAGCCACGGAAAGACAGCTGGGCAGAAAGCATCACCTGGCAAAGTGCCACCGGAAGCGAGTATGAATTCCAGCGAATACCTCACCAGGCACTGGAACATTTGAGAAACACCAATGCACCATCAAGTACCAACGCAAATCTGTGGAATCGCGACGACGCCCAGGATGATGAGAGCGACGAGACGATAGAAATACTGGAGTCAGCAAGCACTGCCGACCCTCCACAGAAGTTCCACGGCAAGGTCGTAGTGGTTCCCATGGGAGCTCGAGATTCAGCTGGCAAGGACTTCTACGAGAACCTCATGAGTGCCGTGCAGGATGGTCTGGATAAGATTGAGGACTATGAGATGACCAGCACGAAGCGCAAACGTAGATTGAAGATGAACAAACACAAGTTCAAGAAGAGAAGAAAGGAGCAAGAAAGTGCTCGACGCAAATTAGGCAAGTGAGCCAAGAACCGGACGATCTTTCATGCTTCGCCAAAGCATGAGACACAAATATCATTCGTCTGCTCTTCACGAGAAATTGTCGACGATTATGCACAGCTCGGCACTTTGCTTTTAGCTAAAGTCAAGCAGGCGATTGTCACGAACACAGTACTCTTGTCTTACCAATCCTTTTTGGCATGGAATTGGGTATAGCCCAAACATAGTTCTAGCTTCAAGCAAGGTCAGTGCTGAGGAACACAATATAATGGAAATTTATGAGTGGTGTTTCATGTGCAATTGCCATGGCGAAATTGTAAAGCCGTGTCCTCAGAGGCCGATCACCCTTTTCTAGGCTCTTCTATTAGCTCAAAGTCTTCTTCTGGAATATTGGCATGGTCTGCAAATGTTTTGTTGGGTTGTGCTTCAGCATTCGCGCTCCCAAATTGCGCTCGCCACTTGCCGTCCGTGCTTGTGTACAGTACAGGAATTCTGGCTAGCAGACCACAGTACAGTCGGCGGATCATGCGGGCTGTCACATGATGGGCGTCCACCTTTACTCTTGCATTCATTTCTTGTTGCGTGTATCGTCTCCAGCTCGGTAAAGTTTGAATGTCGATCGGCATTGAGCCGGTAGCAAGAGCAGTGACGATGGCGAGATCCTGACTCGGTATTGGAGGTTTAGTCCGAATCAACAGTGCAGTGTAGTGCCGCCATCTCAAGTTGACCTCCCTTCTCTTGTCTAATGGTTTACCGAATTGACCGCCAGGACCGAGAGGCAGTTCCAAGTTTAGCCTCTTCTTCTCAAATTGAAGCGTCCACAGAGCGAGAAGTTTGTCGCCGACTACCGGAGGTCTACTCCTTGGCTTACCAGGTATCAGCTCGGGTGCTGGTAGAACGACTTCTGATGTGATCAAGTCCAGATAATCATGCCGCAATCGACCCCGCTGACCATATGCAGTCTCCAGAACCTTCACGAGAGCCTTGCGGTCGCCGAGGTTTGCTTTTTGCAGTGTGATTAGACATTTCTTAGCATTGAGCTTGAGCCGAGTTATCCTCTCCAAGTCCTCAACTTCCTGATGCGCGAGATACCGAAGCCTGACCATCGATTTGATCTTGGACGCACAGTTCTGATCCGCCAGGAGCTTCAACTGTATCAAAATAGCATGATACCAGCTTCTAGAGGAACGAATGGATTTCTGAACGGGGTGCTTGAGTGACTCTAAAAGCTTCAGTTCCGCCTTCGAATAATCAGTCACTGTTGATGTGTTGGACTGAAGTTGTGTAGCCAAAGCAGAATACCCACGATGACTTTGACGAAAAGCGCGAACACATCTAAGGATGAGCAGGTCCTCGCAAGGTTTGAAGTTTAGCATAGCATATCTAGATGTCTACATCATAGGACTTTTAAATGCAGCACTTCAGTACTGCATGCCCAAGACAACTCAGATGGTAACAGGCACTAAAGATCAGTACGTCGTAAGACACATCGACTATGAGACCAGTAACGAGATGACTCCAGCTGGGAGTTCTCTGCTCGTGCAAACCCGGGGGCAGCTATCCAAAAGAGTGAGATAGTACGTACGTGACTATATGAACGCCAGAAATGGTTACTCGGTCCATATCAGAACGGCATCACCTACTCTAAAGAGAAGGATTGCCCGCAGCCAGCCGCAGCCATAATTTGCAGATCATGCGGGATCAGATCCCGCACTTTCCGGTCGCACTTGCCAGACTTGAAAGGTAGGAAATCAGGATTTTCTCTTTTGCGGTATCTTATTGGTGCGGATACTCGGACGCTCTATCCGCGACTAACGAGCGGGCTGCAACACCGCTACTGACGACATACCAGGTATATTTGCTCAACGGCTCTCCTGAGCTGTCATTCGTACAATTGTTGATATGCCTTCTCACCAGTAAATCGCTCCGCAACAACGTACGAGTTATATTTCGGCATTCTCAAAGCTGAAGAAAGGGAGTGACTTGCGAGTCGCCCCTCGCGTTGACCTTCTGTCGTATCTGGTAGATCGTACACGACATTTGTACGTTTCAGAAGCGGCACAAAGAAAAGGCCAATGCGCTTCTTTCGCAGTGCAGGTCCTTTACCAGCTGCTCCCGTGGATGCGAGGACGGAAGATATCACAAATAATAGCTCCGATGATTTATCGGCACTGTTGAATGACATGGATATGGCGCAAATCGATATTGAGGTCATGCCCGCGCGACCGAATGGGATCTTCTTGGACGAGAAGATACTTGCCGATCAAGGGAAAGCACACAAGACACAAATTTTGTCTTCATGGGTCGCGTGTCAGGCATATCTCTCTCAAGCTGAACAGGAGGCGCGAGCACGACAGTTGGCTTTTCGAATGAATTTGAGTTCCGACGATACCAGCCCAATCAGTGAAATGACATCCAGATCTGGCCTGACCAGCAGGACGTCTTCGACAACCACAAACTTTACCCCACTCGTTCTGGGAGTCAAGCAGACCCAGCAGAATCATCACGCTCCACGACTTGGGAAACGCTTTCCCAGCTTTTCCAAGAGGAAGCGTGACCATTCCGAAGTGCAGACAGTGGGATATAGATACGACTCTTTTCCTGGAAATGGCTCCATGATTCATTTGATTCACGACGACTCTGCTCGTGTGGAGGAAGAGTGGTTGAAGCTCAACTCTGCTTGGAGATTGTCCCTACATGTGG
Source organism: Taphrina flavorubra JCM 22207 (assembly GCA_000836175.1). Classification (NCBI taxonomy): domain Eukaryota; kingdom Fungi; phylum Ascomycota; class Taphrinomycetes; order Taphrinales; family Taphrinaceae; genus Taphrina; species Taphrina flavorubra. The sequence continues at coordinate 78,855 of DF819275.1, read as the reverse complement.
CCGGTCCAAAGGTCAATACCAAGCGAGCCAAGGCAAAAGTTGTCTAACGAGTGTCACCAAAGCCAGATCAGTGCTTGTGTAACAAGCAAAGATTGAGGTGGCGTATTTCACGATATGCAGCGCTGTACAAGATCTGAGAATCGTTGATAAAGCAAAGTGTATGAGACCTTTGAGGCGCAGGGAGAATTGTACCTCACCATGAGGAGTGTTTAGTCAACCGCGATGCAGCGATGGCAAATGGGATTTGGAGAAATTGCTCTGGCGAGACTTGAGTTTTAAAAGTTGTAAATTAAAATATCAGATTTTGGCACAAACAGGTCAATGCTACGTAGTACTATGCCAGGCTCATGTTTGCGATTATATGGTCTGTGTACATCCGTTGCAATTGCCAGGGCTGGGGTGCTTGAAAGCTATCTACATGAGCTTGCGGCCCTGCAAGATCGACTTTATATTGATCTTCTATAGCTACCTGGGGCATATACATGCAGCCAACTAAGGCTGAACTGGCCATTCACATGCATACATACGATCCTCATCATATGCACATGCACATATATATGAATGAGCCCAGCTAGCGCTGCGAGATGATTGATGTTCCCCGGATTCGGATTTAGAAATACGACAAAGTGGCACAAGCCACTCGCGAGCGCGACCCATCTGCGGGTGCCATATGCATGTCCGCCTGGGCACTAAATGTGAACGATGCATCTTCGGTATTCAGGCTTGGAATCCTTCCTCGAGCGCTTAGCACTACTTGAGCAAGACATCGCCTGTACTGGCTTCAGAGAATATTATGAGTCTTTGAGAACTGGTAGGGCAGATACACTGTAAGGTTTCGAGCGATGCACGATGTCGAGAGGACGGACCCAACCCTCTGGCGAGAAATCAACCGGGCATACCTTAGCAATGATGAGGAAGCACTGTCATCCACACCGTTGCAGACTTATCGACGTCTGCTGCGGGAGTCTGGCTCCTGGTTCGTGCCTGGCCGTGTGACGAGCGAAAGTGCTTTTCGAGCTGCCTTATCTCCATATGAGGGTTTGGTGTTTGATCAGTACAACAAGGTCAGGGAAGATCTCAATATGCAACCATATACGGAATTGGCCCGCCTGGTGACGGGCATGAGAATGACCTATGTCGGCATTCTGTCTGGCGATCATTCACATCTGCTCACTCAGACTGGTTTCCCGCCCGAGGCTATTGGCTCTGGCAAGTATCCTCGCCGCGAAATATTGTGCGCGTATACTGCGTCGAGCCCTAAGGGATCAGTCACCGAGTTTAAAGACATCGCACACGATGTCAGACTAGTGAACCACCCTTTTAACACTGGAACTGGGCCTGATGCCATGCGATCATATATAGGAGTGCCGTTGACAACAGTCCTTGGTACAAATATAGGCACGTTGTGCTGTATGGACATCACCCCTCGAACTTCTGGCTGGACCAGTGAGCAGCAAAATGGCATTCAAATGATAGGCGACCTCATCATGAAGGATCTTGATCTCCAGGTGGATCGTTCATTGGCGCTTGATGCGAAGAAGGTCTTCGTCACGTCTGTCAATCATGAGCTGAAAAGTAAGCAAGAAGGTCTCAATGCTTGACATGGCCTGCTAATAGGTTTTAGCTCCGGTACATGGTCTGTTAGCTTCTGCTGAGCTTCTCAAGGCGCACAGGGCGTCAGAGACGCAGCCTACGCTCTCGTCCTTTGAGTCGGAATGCTTGAGCACTATTGAGCATTGCGCAAATACACTAGTGGACGTCATTGACAATGTCCTGTCGTTCGCAAAAGTTGAGCCTTCACCACTTCAGATTGGCGACTCCTCAGATGGTGCTGCGCCTCTCCCCACAACTCTTTGTCCAGCAGAGCATAGCGGGACTTCGGTCGACATAGTGGAGTTCATTGAACAAATCATCGATTCCTGCTGGGCAGGCAAGATAACATCCGGGAAAGACCTCATGGTCATCTATGATGCGGACTTGAGCGCATTCAACAGGAAATTGTTTATTGATCGTGGAGAGGTATCACGAATCATCCTAAATATTTTTGGAAATGCGTACGAATTATTAAGCAATGATTTCCAAGGAGATGCGCTGACTCGGCATAGTTGTAAATACACAGAGAGTGGCTACGTTTATGTTAAACTCTCAAGAGCCAGTAAAATTAATGAGCAAGAGTCGCATATGAACATCAAGCTTAGCATAACAGACACTGGCAGAGGTATGTCAGAGTCTTTCATTAAGACTGGCGACTGTTTCAAGCCGTTTGTACAGGCAGACAGTAGAGCTGAAGGTGTCGGGCTAGGTATGAGTATTGTCAAGACTTTTGTTGAAAAGAGCAATGGCCGACTTAGCATTGAATCCGAGATTGATCGTGGCACTACCATCAATGTAGAATTGCCATTATTGATCGATTCAAAGGGCGAATGTTCTCGAACGGCTCACAAGGTACACGCAGCATTGACCGGGAAACAGTTTTATATGACGCAAGATCAAGAGACTCAAGGAAACATTAAACTCAAGCAATCTCTGGTAGAAACGTGCTCGCGAGAGTTCGGCATGATTGAAGGCCCTCTCGACACAGCAGATCTGGTCATATCACTCTCCGTGCTTCGTGTGAGAGAACTCTTCAAACAAGGTTGCCGGGCTCCGTGTCTACTGGCTGCATCAGTGCGCGATTGGACACAAGCCTGCCCGGATGATCCTCTTGTCCATCTGGTGCAGCTGCCATTGGGGCCAGGAAAATTGTTTCTCGCACTTTCTAAAGTGTGTAAACAACTAGACCAGTCTGAAAACCGACAGAACTCGAATATTGCAACGACAAAGCGTGCCAATTCACAGCACAGTGCCGTTGAGGAGGGGCAATTGCTGGGGAAAAGAGCTAGAACTGCAGAAGATAGTCCCGAAATGACTATGACAGCAGATAAAATGGACACACCTCCGGCCCGAAAGATTCACAAACCGAGTTCGAGCAACCCTCTTTCCCAATTGCCAAAATTGACCAGGCCCCGTGTGCTATGTGTGGATGATAACAAGATCAACCTGCGCATACTGCAGACTGTAGTGGCAAAGCAGCGGGTGCCGCATGAATCAGCACTCGACGGCATCGAGGCGGTCACAAAGTACACGACGGCAGAGTCCAAGTTTGACTTGATCTTCATGGACGTGAACATGCCGAGGAAGAATGGACTCGATGCTACACAAGACATCAGGCGCTTCGAGAAGCAGAACGGTCTGCCGCCCAGTATCATCATTGGTCTGAGTGCGGGTGGTTCGGCTCAGAACAAGTTTTGTTTGGATGCTGGCATGGACGGATACTGCGACAAGCCGGTGAGTGTTCAGGCGCTGGCGTCAATGATCAAGACCTGGCAACCAACTTCAACTTAGTTTTGTTTTTTGTCCCTTTACTGACTCGCGCCATTATTGGTACAAGCGAGCACAGCTGTAATGATATTGCACAGTCTTCAATTGTCAATTCAGTAAATGAGGTAGCCTATATATGTATGATTACCGATGTGTTGATATCTTGCGACTACCATGCCGCTGTATGTATTAGTACTGGGCATGGTGATCATCATCAGCGTCCACGAATGAATCGCGCAGTTTTCCCAGCCTGCAGACCCACGGGAGAGGCTACGTCATCAGCATACTTGACATGCTGAGCTCCTCTTGATCACCTGCCATCTCAACCTTGGAACTTGTACATGCAGCCTGCAGTGAGCCATTATATGCATATATGGTCAAGGTATGGGACCATTTGGCCTGTGGTATAGCAGTGACTGCAGTCTGATGCTTCCAGCAACATGAGCCAACAATCACTAAAAGACCGTTGTATGCTTGAAGTTCAAACAGTAGAATAAAAGCACACAAAATCTTGTGATTCCGTCTTGCAAACGTGGTCCATTGGCAAGGTTGCCACAATGCCAAGACGTCTGTAGGGAAACCTGCTAAGGGGAGTCCACTAGTGTCTACGATCGATCGAGGACATTATACGCGAGCGAATTCCGGTGTGTTGGAACACCCGAGCTTGAAAACAAAAGACACGCTTCGTGGCATCATGTCTAGTGCCGGAGCGTTTCTGGAGTGCGTGTTTGCGGCTGTAAATGGGTTCTTATTGAGCGCAAAGTTCCAAAAGTCAAATGTTCCGACCTAGAGTCGCCACCTTTACTACCGCGATTCTAGCTAGCGGCGTCGTATCCCGCACGCTTCGCGTCGGCGCCCGATGAATCCGCCCGCAGCTTGCAGTACTAGCAGGTAGCAGCATGAATAATTCTACGATTCCAAGACCTGCCTTGAGTAGCATCTCATTGCCCCGTTTGCTTCTGCGATGGACTTCGATGCAATAGACTCTTTCGCGATCATGATGATACGCGGCAGGTGGAGATTTAGGGGTAGTGTCGAACGATTCATAAACCCGCAGCAGTTGCGTGAATTGGAGGCTGCGAGCCGGATGGACGGGAAGTCTCTCGCAACGCGCGCAGCATCCACAATTTGTGAATCAACTTCCCCCAGCTTCGTCCGGCCCGAAGTTTTGTACTCCAAGCTGCAGCACGCACGCATTTTGTACCACCACCACCACCACCGACTCCACCACCAGCTGCAGTTCGTAGTTGTCTTACGCACATTCTATCCCCTTGCTCAAGAGTGTATACCAGTCTGTCGTTTTGTTTTCAAGTCGTCCATCTTCGACAGCCCTATAGGCGTCCAATCTTCCTCTGGCGTGCTCCTCGTGCTGAGCAGAGATGGGGCGGCGGAAGATTGAAATCAAGGTTGGCATCAAATTTTCTTTCTACAAGTGCAGCGCTGACTAGATAGTTCATAAATGATGATCGCAACAGGAGTGTGACGTTCATCAAGCGCAAGAATGGACTTTTCAAGAAGGCTCACGAGTTATCGATCCTCACTGGTGCCAAGGTGACTGTCCATGTCGAGGATATCAAGGAACGACAGTTTGACTATATATCTTCGAATCTCGGCGGCGAAGGTAGCCACACGCAATTTCCTTCTGACGATGAGGATGACGATGGAAATTCATATGATGGTCAGGAAGATCTTCCAGATGGCGAACTGCACGAAAGCGCTTCTTCAGTAGGCTCTACTACCGCACTAGGCTCTAAGCGGGACTCTGGACTCATCAGGCCCGGAGATCGACGGTCTCAAAGTAGCATACATCTATCGCCGAATCCAAATATTCCGAGCTCCCGAAGGTCGTCCGGCCATCCCTACCCTCGTTCTCCGAATGCTGCACCAGCGAGGCCGGCGAGCATGGACTTTAGTATGGCAGGGTATACTTATCCCGCTGGTGGACCACAACGTAAAGTCAGTGTCCCCAGCAATGTATCAAATCACCCATATTCTCAACACAATCTCCAACAGCCACAACAACAGCAAGCTCAATTCTCTCCTCAACCTACACCTCATAGTGGACACGCTGCACAGTTCTATTTTCATCCCAACCAATCCCAGCCTGTGCTCAGCTCGTACGACCACTTCCAACTTCAACAAAATCAGCACCATCACCAGCACCAACAACTGCAACAACAACAACAGCAGCAACACCACCATCCCCAACAACAGCAACAGCAACAGCAGCAACAGCAGCAGCACATTGCACAGCAGCAACAATTTCCCGCACAACAAGGTCCTCGTTATAGCGGGAATTTATTTCAGGCCAATGGTCATCCTGCAACAAATACTCAGCGGCATGTACCCGCGTACCCTTCAAATCTGGTGCCAAATGCAGTTCGTCCTCATAGTGGCACTCTGCCTTCATCCAAGGAGAATGAAACACTCTATGGAGACTTCGGGGGAGTGCTCGGAGAATATCTGGACGACGATATGGACCAAGATCTCGATGCCTTAGGCACTCAAGCTTCCACACCGGGCAATTATGATTTCAGCACGAACCCCTCATTGACCAATCTCAAGATGACCGCCACCCCTGTGACTTCACAGTCCTCGCATAACATTGGTCTTGGGATTCCGATGGCGCCGGAACAATATAGTATGCCGTTTGTGCCCACCGCTCAGCAAGGAACACTACAGTACCCCACGGCACAGCGTAATGCATTTTACAACAATATGAGTGGTGCACAGTCTACACCGAATCTCGCGTGGCTCGGATCAACTAATGATGCCTCACAACGATATGAAGAGTAGGGAAAAGAGTGAAAAAGTCCATGGTTGCCGGCCCGGAGATGACAATATATACCTCCGAGCGCACGGTCATTTGAGCACAGAAGAAAGTGTGAAGCCACGAAAAACTCTACGAGAGGAAATGATTTGATGACGAAAAATTGCATTGGCGAGAACTGTACTAATATTGGGTGAAGGGATCTATCGATGATGCCTGGTCAATCGAGGGGCAAATCGAAGGACGTTTGTGATCATGTAAATATCATCACATATGTAATAACAAGATTTCCTCCTCATGATGAACTTTGCACCAGCAATGGAGAGATGCGATGCGTGCTCGGTCCCCGTGTAGCGATTTGTGAGTATTCAAGGTTTGAACACTGAGCCTTCTGGCACATACACGACGTACACTAGCTGTTTGATGCAAAGAGGTCCGGCTGCACGCGTCGCACTGCAGCAATCCGCGGCGCGGGCAATTTCATGACCGATCGCCGCCCTCCCTGCGTCCCTGTTTCAGGCTCCACACTTCCGTTACCAGACTTGCTCCCACCGAGCTTCCACTTTCTCAACCACTTCCCTCAGCATGTATCGCTGGCCCAGCAAGCTGTCGTCTACAATGCAAGCTTAAGATCGGTCCTGACGAAGCCTGCTTCTCGAGCCATCGAACAGGCCTGACCATCTCTAGAGGTCTCGAGGCAGAAGGAGGGCTACCATGGTGTCGTTACCGACTAGGCTGAAACATTTGAGGACAAAGTCTTCACGGGCACCACACCATGGGGAGCATGAGGCACAGCCGCATGACCTGGTGCTCAAGATTGCGATACTGAGGGTCAGGTCATTGTCAGAATTGATCGGATTGCGCTGACATTCCAGGCTCGCGATCTCACTGCCAAGGACCGAACTGGGAAATCAGACCCCTATTTAATACTGGTGAGCTCAATGGTCGTGATCTACTGCGCAAAGCTGAACAGTGCAGAGGTTACACGACTCGAAATACACGACAAAAGTCATCTCTGCAGACTTGAATCCGGTGTGGAATGAAATTTACAGTTTACCATTGAATACTGCATCCGATTCGTATCGATTGGAGGCTATATGCTGGGATCACGACAAGTTCTCCAAGAAGGATTATATGGGCGAGTTCAGTGTCAACCTGAAGAAACATTTCCAGAATCACCCGGCATCAGAGCAATCTGCTGCCCCTCGTTGGTTCAAGTTGACATCCTTCAGACATGGCAGGAAGTCGTCCGTGGTTTCTGGCGCTGTCGAGCTTCGCTTCTGGCTCGAAGTCCCTGGCAAGTCTGATGCCTCGGAATTGGCACTGCAAGCCGCCTGGGCTCAGTTCACTCGCGAGCTAGAGACCCATGACGACGCTATACTCGCTCTGGCATCTCCCGAGAGGCCGGTCGGCATGCAGATGGCAGAAGACGACTACATGTCCGCTGATGATCTTGTGCACACGTCCACGATGGACACTATGGATAATGATGAGAGCAGTGCAGAAAGCGTTGCGGCTGGAGACTCTGATTTGGATGATGCTACTGAGTCTGATGAACCACGAAATGCGAATGCAACGGGCGCGACGACAAAGGAAAAACTATCACGAAAGCAACGCAAGAAGCTGCGCAAGTTGCAGAAGCGAAAGCCCTTTCATTTCAAGACTTCCACTTCCCATGATGTTCTCGGTGTTGTGTTTCTAGAAATCGAGTCTGCGACTGACTTGCCGCGCGAGAAGAACTTGACAAAGACAGGCTTCGACATGGACCCATTCGTCATCACGAGCTTCAGCAAAAAGACGTTCCGCACCCGAGTCGTTCGGCACTCTTTGAATCCTGAATTTCATGACAAGTTGTTGTTACAGGTTCACCGCCATGAAGATCAGTACAATCTCAAATTCACCATAGTCGATCGTGATAAGATTAGTGGCAACGATTATGTTGGGGACTGCGATTTGTCTATACAAGAGCTCATCAAATTCGGTCCTCAGGCTGGTGCGAATGGTCTCTACGCACTTTCGACTGCTCCACCGACCGAGACTAGTGCTCCCATCTCTCGACGTAAACTTCTTGGCCTGCGACGATTGACGCGACAAAATACTGGCACTAGCTTCAAGTCTACACAATCTGCCACTCCTTCGGGCAAGTCCACTGACATTGACATGGAGCAGATTTCGAGAGATCTTGAGAAGGTCGATACTGACTCTTCAGGTCCTCCAAGTCCCGCCGAGGTTCTGGACTCAATGAGGGTCTTCACTTTGCCCATCAATCTAGGTCGTAAGGAGTTTTGGGGCGATAGGTTCCGACCGACCTTGCAGGTCAAAGCTAAGTTCGTGCCCTATCCCGCTTTGCGACAGCAATTCTGGCGAGTAATTCTACGTCACTATGATGTAGACGAGACTGGTACAATTACCAGAGTTGAGCTGACGACTATGCTCGATTCCTTGGGTGCGAGTCTGAAGGAGAGCACAATCGATTCATTCTTCACGCGGTTTCCATCCCACGGCATACCTGGACCTTCCTCTGCTCCAGAGATCGACCTAGACGGCAATGCTACAATAGATGTGGAGTCATCGCTCACTATCGACGAATGTGTGGTGTGCCTCGAAGACTTGCTACGCAAGATCAATAGTCGTGCTACGAAATCAAGCCCGAGCTCTGGGACGACTTCACCTCTACCTCAGCTGACTGATCTCGGCAAACTTTCACCTCAAGCTTCACCAGCTCGTCCTGGCTTCCTGTCTCCTCAAACGTCGAGTACATCCGACAGTAGCGAAGCACGAATGCATACTGCTGCGAAAATCGAAAGCAGTACATCGCACAGCGGTCATGCCGAGGACGATGCAGACGAGTCGGACAATCAACGTGAATACCTAATCACCATCTCACAGTGCCCTTTATGCCACAAATCAAACATGGACAAGCGTTCTGCCGTGGACATTGTAACACATCTCGCGACATGTGCCAGCCAGGACTGGCGAAAAGTAGATCACCTTGTCATGGGCGATTTTGTGACGCCATCGCAAGCGCAACGTAAATGGTACACCAAGATTATATCCAAGGTCGGGTACGGAGGCTACAAACTTGGTGCAAACTCGGCAAATATTCTCGTGCAAGACAGAAAGACGGGCCAAGTGCAGGAAGAACGAATGTCTGTGTATGTACGACTCGGCATAAGGATGCTGTACAAAGGTATGAAGTCCAGTCGTATGGAATCTGGCAGGATAAAAAAGATGCTCAAGTCCATGAGCGTGAAGCAAGGTCGAAAGTACGATTCGCCTTTGTCGGCAAAGGATATTCGATCATTTATTGCATTCCATCAGCTCAACATGAGTGAGGTCTTGCGTCCCATAGATTCCTTCAAGAACTTCAACGAGTTCTTCTATCGCGAACTGAAGCCAGGCTCGCGCCCGTGCGCACAGCCGCATGACCCACGTTACGCCGTCTCACCGGCAGACTGTAGATCGGTCGTCTTCAACAACATCACCGACGCCACTGAAATCTGGATAAAAGGACAAAACTTCTCTCTCAGCCGGCTCTTTGGCAATGCGTATCCGGAAGAAGTTGCCCGCTTCGAGAATGGCGCGCTGGGCATATTCAGACTGGCGCCGCAAGATTACCATCGTTTCCACATACCCGTGGATGGTGTCCTGGGGACGCCCAAAGTCATTGAAGGACAATACTACACCGTCAACCCGATGGCCATCCGATCAAGTCTCGATGTGTATGGCGAGAATGTGCGCGTCTTGGTTCCTATCGATTCCGATGCCTTTGGACGCGTCATGATGGTCTGCGTGGGCGCCATGATGGTGGGCAGCACCGTCATCACTGCGGCGTCCGGGTCGCGTGTGTCGCGCACGGACGAATTGGGGTACTTCAAATTCGGCGGGTCCACCATCCTCGTCATCTTTGAGCCCGGCCGATTTGTCTTTGACGAGGACTTGCGGCAGAATGCAAAGCTATCCATCGAGACGCTGCTCTGCGTCGGGTCGAGCGTCGGTCACCCACCGGGTATTCCTGATGCCCCGAACGAGTCTAGCGAGCCGGCCAGTCGGACGGACGCCGAGGCCGCGAGTAGGAGGATAGCGGGTCAGGAAGCACATCCGACGCAATCCGCAAAGACGACCACGAAGGAAATGTTTAGCACGCACAACGCCATGTAGTAGTAGCCAGACTCCAATCCTAATGATATGATATGATTTGATGATGATCATGATGTATAATGACTACTACGACGCCATGCCTCCCGCTCCCATCCGACGAATGACGCGCCTCCCTCCATCACCTTGCACACGAATGACGCCTTCGGCCTCGAGTGCGCGAAGGACCTGCGCCAATTCATTGCTGTCGACGTTGCGGCTCGATTGCTGATTCATGTCGCGCAACATGTCGGCGTACCGAATCTCGCCACCACCACCACCAGTAGCCTCGACGAGGGCGAGTACTTCGCGCTTGAGGTCGCCTCTGGCGCGTCGTTGGGCGGCGGATTGTCCGACGGTGATGAGATCCAAATCAATCTTTCCCGTGGCCTTGTCCGTGGCGTACTCCTTGATGGCGGACTTGATGAGTCGTGTGGCCTCGAGGACGTCCGGGACGAGGACCGTGGTGCGGAGGTGCATTTTGGCGTGTGCTTCAGCGAGTCGAATCATGCTCTCCAATTGTCGGGTGGTTGCGGTGATGCGTCGTTCCGCGGCGCGGACGTCTTCCCCCAATTTGCGCATCTCGACGTACGCGCGGACGAGTTCCTCGCCGGCTTCCGCGCTCAGCACGGGCTTGATGGTCTGTCGCGCGTAGGAAATGTACGAGGTCAGGAGTTCGACGCGGATCGTCTCGCCTTCGGCCGCAGACTGCGTCGTGTCCTCCAGGTACATGCCCACCAGGTGCTTCGCCAGCCGACGGTCCGCGCTCTCGTCAATCTTGTCGAGCACGAGGTAGACGAGGTCGAAGCGACTGAGCAGCGTCGGCGGCAAGTCAATGTTTTGTGGGACGGGCAGGTTCGGGTTGTACTTTGAGCCGATCGGATTCGCACTCGCCAGGATACTCGTCCGCGCATTCAGGGTCGTGATGATGCCGGCCTTGGCGACGGAGACGGTCTGCTGCTCCATCACTTCGTGCAGCACACTGCGTGTGGCGTCGCTCATCTTGTCGAATTCGTCGATGCAGCAGACTCCTCCGTCACTCAGCACGAGAGCGCCGGATTCGAGCACCAGTTGTTTTGTGTCAACGTCCCTCGTGATGTATGCAGTCAGACCGACAGCGGATGAACCTTTGCCGGAAGTGTATATACCTCTTGGAGCAATCTTGTGCACATATTGCAAGATCTGAGATTTCGAGGTCGAAGGATCACCACACAGCAGTACGTTGATGTCTCCTCGATATCGTGGTGCGGCACCCCTCGAAAAGGTCTTGTTGGTGCCGCCAAACATCTGCAACAGTATGCCCTTCTTCACATCGTCCATCGACCAGATACTCGGGGCCAACGAGCGGGCCAGGATCTCATAACAGTCGGGTCTCTCGCTCAGAGCTCTAATTTGCTCAATCTCTTCGTTGGAGACCTTGCGTACCTCTTCTGTGGTGTCCTCTTGCATCAATTCATCCGTCAAAGTCGATACATCCTGTCCCAACCTCTTGCGATCAGTCTTGCAAATGTGCACGACATCAACATAAGTCTTGAACAGTGTTTTGACAGCACGCATGCGCGGGTTCAGACGCACGGGGACCGATCTGAATATGCCGGTGACTTCAACACGATCTCCGGCTTTGCACATGTCCACAATCTCGTCGTATGCACAGAGCGAGACGGAGTGTGGTGTCTGGCCATCGGGGATGGCGTCTGGCGTTTCCTGCAGCCTGACCAGCTGTTTATCACTGAACTCTGAACGATTGTGAACGAGCACCATCGATTCTCTTTGGTCACACGTTTGTCGGGGGCATCTGGTTGGTTCCAATATCCTGCCTCTATCGATTTCCACTGTGATTGTATGGTTGCAGACATTGCACTGAAAAAATGCAATTTTCATGTCTGGGATGATTGGAGTGGACCTAATGACGAGTCCCTTTACGCACACAAGCTTGTCGATATCGTTCGGATTGAGGTCTCGCATGTTCAAGGACGTGCCGAGATTGAAGGGTCTGATTTTGTAAATGGTTCTTTCAACCTCGCCAATTTCATCTGCCGATGCATTCTCCTCCACCATGGTGTCCAATATAGTGTCCTTGAGTGTTTGATCGAAAATCGGAACTATTTCCTGTGGATAGTTGATCAATTGATGGTACAGCCGTTTGGTCGGTGGGAAACTCTGCAGATCTTTGACGTCCAGATTGAGATTTGCAAGCCCAAGATTTTGCATTTGTTTCAACTTTTCAGCATAAGGATTGTCCTCTCCTTCACCACGGGTGAGGGGCATGTTTTCAAACAACATTCTGTACTTCCTCTTGAAGGACGTCAAGAAGTTCCGAAAGCTCGACATACTTTCTGAGATAGATACGTTGGTTCCCCAAATGACACGGATGCCCTCCTCTGGCTCTGGCGCGTCAGTCTGATTATCATAGGCTGACATTGTGATGTCTGAGCCTGGTACGCCATTCGTCTGCCCATTGCCCGTTATGGTGGTCAGTGGTCGTCGTCTAGTGGTCGGTGTGTTGAGCAGTCCAGAGGCTTGGATATCACCGCGTCGCGTCCTTGGTGTCGATCCGAGGCGAGTGCCGTTCGACGCGTCACTTCTCAATTGACTCGAAGCATATCGCAACGGACTCGAACCACGAGCTCGAGGAGTAGCAGCATCAGACCCATGACCGTTCAATGCACGTGGTGTCGCAGATGAGTCCAGACCTAGAGGATTTGACGTTCTCTGAGAGCGCAGGGAGGAAGGAAAGAATAGTGGTGAAGAGCGCGTCGTGGCCGTGGCATCGACCTCTCGTTCTGGCGTCTCGGCTCTTGCAGGAGAAGACATGGTTGAGCTGTTCGTAGCTCGTGCCTATCGGACGACTACGAGTGAAACAGAGGAGACCAGACTAGTGTTGTAGGCGGTCCGATAGCATGTCGATGCTTGTGATATGTGGTTGTGATTGTGAGTGCTCGCTGGGCAAGTCGCGACAACCTGACCCGCGAAACGAATTTAATTAATTCATTAACTCAATTGCACAATTCGCGTCAAGCGCTTTTCTGGTCACGTGAGACCTGAGCGGAGTCAATCTGGGAGGAGCGCCCGAGGAGGAGCGGGAGGAGTGATTCGCGTTGATCTGCTGCACGTGCCGATTCACGTGCACTACTAGTATTTGTGATCATGATCATGATCAGCGGCTGCTTGGGAGACTTCCAAGAAGGTTGGCGAGTGTCTGGGCGAGTGCGTGATGGATCTTCCAATTCCCCGCCGCTTCCGCCCCCGACAGCACGCAGCTCGTTCAGCATCATCGGCGTTCTTTGTTCCACGCTCGTCGCTCTGTACAGTCCACACACCAGCACCTCCTCGGTCTCGCATTACTCAGTAAATTCTTGGTGCTCGTCTCAGTCGAGTATACCAGCACATATCACGCAACACAGCAATCATGGTTTCAAAGGGAGATAAAGTACCAACTGCAGGTCCATTGTTCGAGAACAGTCCTGACAACACCATCACTATCCCAACCTCGGGCAAAGTCTTGATTGGTAAGTTCTCGCATAGACCATCACTATGTTAGTGCTAACATTGTCAGTCGGAGTTCCAGGAGCATTCACACCTCCAGTAAATCAACCGACCTACAGATTTATGATGCATTGAGCTGACGAGTTTCAAGTGTTCCTCCCAGGTTCCAGGCTACCTCGAGAACGCCAAGTCATTTGCCGATGCCGGTGTCGCCGGCATCTACATTGTCGCCGTCAACGACATTTTCTGCGTCAATGCCTGGAAGGAAAAGTTGGCCGGCGGTAAGCCACACGAGATTGTCCACTTTGTCAGTGACGGAACCGGACACTTTACTCAAGCCAGTCAGTCTCCCCTGATCCCATCACACTATCGTGCAGCATACTGATGGAACTGTAGTGGACTTGCTCTTTGATGCCAGTGGATTGCTCGGCAACCACCGATCGAAGCGATACGTCGCTACCGCCGTCGATGGAGTCATTCAGAAGGTCGAAGTTGAGGACGAGGCACCAAACGTCACCGTCACCGACGCAAAGAAGATTCTCGGCTCAATCTAGGTTAAGGTAGTGGGTGTGCTTTAGTAATATCTACAATAAGAGAGGTCCCCAAATCTTTATACTTGCACTTGTCGATGTTTGTGCCCTCTGTGTCTCTAGTCATAATGTCATGCTTGCTTGCATGTCCATTCCTGGCACGTCAAATGCAACGACATCAAGTTTGCTGCTGCTGCTGCTGCTGTTGCTGCATGGCTCGCTTGGCGAACGCAATCGTCTCGGCAATCTCCCCGCCGTCGCCTTTAATGGCGAGCACGTCGAGGATGCGGGAGAGCAGCGGGTTCCCACCGAGTTGTGCGACTTCCTGCCGACAGAGCGCGTCGAGCTGGTGCACGGCGCGGATGGTGTACTCGAGACTCCCGACCCGTTGCAAGATTTCGCACGCCTCGATTTTCAAGTGGAGGTCGGAAGTCTTGAGGCGCAGAATCTCCCTCAACCGACGTCGGCCGTCCTTATTTTTCCTGCTACTATCATCGTGTCCAGATGCGGTGCGCGGATCGGAGGATTGTGAGGAAGAAGAAGAGGCATCGGAAGAAGAGAGGGAAGGAGGATCGGGACGCAGGGCGTGGATGATGGGAAAGGAGTACTTGCCCTCCGTGAGGTCCTCGCAAAAGCCCTTCTCGCGACAGTACTGCAGCGACGCGAGGTTCATGTAATCGTCCCGCACCTGGAAGAGGATGCCCACCATGTTGGCCAGCGCGACAATGTCGTCGTCCTTTCGTCGACCTTGGTCATGATCATGCGGATGCTGCTGATGTTGCGGAGGGTCCGGTTTGGTGGTGATAGTAGTAGGAGAGGTAGGGGAAAGGGCCTGCATGAGTCGGATGGCCATGCGCAAGAGGCCACCAGTCTTGTCGTTGACCATGTCGAGGTACTCGGCCTCCGTAGGACTCTCCCCACCGGCGGCATCGGTCCCCGCCGTTTCGTCAGAATGATGAGAATCACTGGGCCGCGTACAACCGTCGCGCCAGTAGAGTTCGAGGCCCTGGCCGCGATGGAGGTTGAGAATCTCCTGCTCGTAGATGGCCATGACATGCGGATTGCCCGTGCTGCGGATCAGGGCCATGGCGGAGAAGTAGACGTAGTTGGCGGCATTGATGGTGCTGGCCGCACCGTACCGCAGGTGTGCGGCTTCGCGACCGCGGCGCAAGTCAGAGTTGTCCTCGACGTCGTCAATCAGGAGACTCGCGGTGTGTAGCATCTCCACTGCCCGCTGAATAATGGCGATCCCTTCGGGAGGTACCTGCAACCACTCGTTGAAGGCACGTATCAAGGTGGAGCGAATGTCCTTGCCCGGATTCGTGAGCAGGTATGTGTATGGTTCCAGCACAGCTTCTTCCGACTTGGCCGACCAGGTGGGCTGTCCATGCGTCTTGAAGTTGTAGAGCAAAGTGGCATAGGGATTGCCCATGAAGGTCTCGGTCTTGGAAGGGCGATTCCACAGGTGATGCGACCACTAGAAGGTGTACTATATGCTTGATGTCCTTGTTATTGCTGGAAATATGATCTTCTTGTGCTTGCGATGTAATAGAAATCCCGTCAAAAAGAGATTGGTGACTGATGAATCACAAAACTTGGTGGTGATGATGATGATGATGATGACACGAGTCATTGCGGCTGGTGCGGCTTCCTGCTTTTGGGAGAAAAATTGCGGCGGCCGAAAACCTTATTCTCCGCGCCGGCAACGCAACCGCCTAGCGGCCATTGAAGGTTCATTCCAAGGTTGAGCACCAAACCACTTCCATCCCACTGGAGATTCGCATTGCCATACGTGCGGTACTTGTACAATGACACGATGCTGCCTGCTCGATGGCAATTATTGCATGTTGCAGAAATGCGCTATGACAGAATTTGTTACACTCGATCTAAGCAGCCAGTCCAACTACTTCTCAGGTCATGTGAGTGTCATCATCTCGCAGGACAGGTTACAATAAGCAGCAAAGGTCTTTAAAGCTGCAGTCTCTCTATATATCGCATGAGTGACTTCGGTTCGGATCACGATGAGATTATGCTGCAAGCGCTAGATCAGCTGGTCTTACCTACAGCTTTTAAATCATCGCACTGGAAAGACACAAACTTGGCATTAAAGACGATCGAGCATGAATTGTCTCTGGTTTCTCTGGGCACGTCACCAGCGCGTGCAGAGGACGGAGTCGTCGCATTCCCGACAGCTCAAAATTCATTATTCGTCTCATTTTTGGCTGCACAGGACGAAGTGAACAGCAATCTGGCATCTCACCTGTTGACTTTTCTGAGACGCCTGCTGGAACATCTCAGCTCAGAGGTCTCGGAGACGGAGCAAGAAGAGCTGGCTAGATGGCTGTGTCATGCACTCTACCTCTTGCAGGGCGCGCTCTTGCTCCACGAGTCCTCCCGATCGCTACTCTCGCGAGCAGTCAACATGTCCTTCTTGGTGGAGTTTCTGGACTGCGATTACACCGAGCAAGTCCACATGGATGCCATACAGGCATTGGTGTCTGCCTTGGTGGACCGACCGGAGAATCTACGGACGTTCGAGGAGGTCGGGGGACTCAAGAGCATCAGTAGACTATTCCTGCACGCAGAGACGGCGCACCCGGTCAAGGTGAAATTGCTCGAGTTTCTCTACTTTTACCTGATTCCCGAGATTGCAGACGAGAGGGACGGGCAGGACGGGGACAACGAGGACGGCGGCACCGTCCGTGGCAACAATGCGAATGGCACGGCAGGCAGCACGATGCGCGTACGGCAACACTCCCGCGAGCCGGCAGAAGATTCAAAGGCGGCGGCGACGACAACGGGGACGGTGCCACCATCGTCCATGGGCGGACGACAGGGCGTGCGCAGGACGACGAGGGAGAAGCAGAGGATGCTTGGGCGGTACTTTAGCAACATTGACGCGCTGGTGCGGGATCTGAATGAGTTTCAGCCCTTTGGTGAGTTTTGATTGTTCGGAAAGAGGATGGAGGGGAAGAGCGAGTATGAGAGCGAGGGCGTTGCAGCAGACGGAGCATGGAGTAAAGCAGGTCGTATTTGTAGCAATGTAAATGCATTTGTCATTGAATAATCTGCAGTATACATATACAGTATATATAAATATATACCGTATATATATACTTGATCGACGTCGTCGTCGCGACTAGTGCAGACCTTATGGTCACGTGCGTCACTAGAAATTGGTTTGTTTTGCTTTTTCTTTCTTTCTCGCGTTTCCCTTCGAGTTGCAACGAGTTTGCGCTTCTTCTTGCGGATAATATCCGCGTCCCTCGTTTCGCCGCTTCCCTCCTCCTTGCCTTCGAACTCGATACACACACACACACACACACACTACGCGCACACCGCCTGCATACACAATTGAGTCCGGGCCTCCGTGCTAGTATGGTCTTCTCCCTCAGTCGCCCGTGTTCTGCTCTATCTGCATAGTCTCTCTTCCGTCAGTTCGCAGCTCTGGTCGTCCCAGCAACGACCTTTCTAGCGCGCCGCAGGGCGCCTGCTCTCTGACCCGCATCAGCACCATCATCACAATCGCACACCTCTTATGCCCCCGAAACCATCGACCATGGCCAAAGCAACAACCACACGTACCGCCTCCTCGACGACAATCGGCAGCAAGCGCAAAGCCAAGGATGAGATTGAGCCGGAAAGCTATAATGCCGCGAAGAAGCGCCGGCAAGCAGGACCTCTGGTATGTACCTCGATGCCAACATTGCTATTTTATCATCGACCACTAACCTGCGATAGCCGACACGGAAGAACACTACTGATCCGGATGAAGATGACGCCGGCTTCACTTTTACTCGACCGGCCGCAAAGGCAAAGAAGCCGACTGCAGCGCCGACGCGAAGCTCACCACGAAATCACCCCCGGACGGCAGGAATCGTCGCGACGAGTGCGACACCTAGAGCGACAAAACCTCCCGCCGACTCGACTTACCATGGATTGTCCAATGGCTCCGACTCCTTTGTCGCGCTTCCAGTCTCCGACACGCCCATCATCCGCAAAAATCAGGCCTTGCGACAGAATGGCGGGGATGGCAGACGACGGTCGAGTCTCTCTATGCGCGGGAAGCGCGCCAGTTCGATCGGTAATGGCTTTCAGTCCCTGCCCCATCCAGACATACCGACTTCTGAATTCTACAAACACATTTCGGAAGACTTGCCCGATCCCGTGCGCATGAAGCAATTATTAGCGTGGTGTGCGCGGCGTAGTATCGACGACTCGAAACTGAGGCCATCCCTGCATGGCAAGGAGACGGACGAGCAGATTCAAGCGGCCAACATTGCGAGGACGATTGAGGAGGAAGTGCTCAAGGATCTGATTGAGAACAAAATCACGACGAGTTGGTACCACCAACCGGACCAGCCCCTGACGACGCTCGAAAAGAAACCACACCCGCAAAATGTAAATAATGCCGCCAAGATGAAGGAGATGGAGGAGAAGATTGCACAGCTCGAGGCGGAGGAGAGGACGTGGAATGAATTGCTGGAAAGATACTCTGCAGCTGCCGTCGCCCATTCCACAACTCACGAGCATGGGCCCTCTGCAGGCGCGACGGATTCAGGTCGTGCGGCTGGAGGGGAACGGTTTGCCAAGAGTGTCGAGCGGGCCGTCGACCTCGACCTCTTGCCCGCACAAGAGGCGGAATTCATGCACTCGGCATCGACGCGCGCGGCCTCTCACATCGAAACGTTCCGTGGTGGTATTGGAGGTGGTGTCGATAGCTGGCTGCGTGAAGCTGAGTCCAACCTCGAGTTCCAGATTGACAGCCTCCACCAGTCGCTGCATCAGCAGCAGCAGTACCTGAAGCAGGCGGACGCGGCCAGTGGGAAGCTGCTGGAGGCTGCCGCGAGGGCCATCACTGCCGCCGAAGAACAAGGCAAGCTCGAGAGTCAGAGTCGCGGCATCAGCACGATTGATGTCCTGCGACAAATTGCCCGCAAGACCTGAGCTCTATCATCCATGATCCTGCTTGGCTACACGAAGCCAGGACTTTCTGGACACGACGTGACCTTTAGAGAAGATCGCGTAGTCTGCATACTCGCAGCTACGAGCTGGACGCAGTAAGTGAGGCCCAATGATGGCATGTACAAGTAGAGGGGTTTCCAGGGCTGTGATATGTGGTATATACAACTGCCGAGCCCTGATTGATCACCACCAAAGCGCAGGGAGAAAGGGGAGGCCTAGGAAGGGGACGAGAATCACAATCCCCGCGAGTCTGTATTCATTGTAAACTGTTCTATTCTTTCCAATTCTTTTTCAATCGTGTGGTTGGTGAGAAGGAAATAAGAAGAGATCATGGTGATTGAAAAGAACACGAATCTAAAGCCTAAAATATCCTAAATAACATCTTCTTTCATAACATTTGACAGAGATCACAACGGAAGGCGAGTCGAGTCCGCCATACGAAACAGAGCCTTGACTTGTACGTATACTTGCAGAATAAAGCTCTGCTCCGAAACGAAAGTCGCTAGCCCTCTACTACAAACGCAAGAGACAGCAGGCCATGGAGATGCATATGTCGACACATATATATATGCACATTCATGTCAGCGTCGATGTCACGCGATTCATGATCAACACAACAAAGCAATGTCACGTGCTGGGCAACGCGCAATAAATTCGGTCGCGTCAACGTCGCGTCTGGGGCAATCTCCACTCTTTGTGTTCATGGCTGGCCGGTCAATCGGCTCGCACAACTCACATGCCTATTGCTTCTGCTGCTTGATGACAGACGATACCAAACGTCTCTCTTAGCATCTTGAGAAGCTCCATCAAGGACGGCAAACCTCGTTAATCACTCGGATCGATGGCGCGCACGAAAAACTCGGTGCAGATAGCGCGCGCTCAAGCGGAAACTAGAGCTATTCTGGCGGAAACGCTGCCTGTCGCGCTGGACATGCCTGATGCGCACGAACTAGGTTCGCCGTGCCCGACTTCGTCCGCAAGAAAGAAGAGGAGGCGAGTAAAGGACGAATTCGCGCAGACTTCTACGCCCGCCAGGATTAATGAAGACGACGACGACCATCAACACCAACACCATCGCCGACAACCGTACGATTTCAGCGCAAGGTTCGAGGCTATGGCTCGTGCTCAGCGGGAGAAAGATCGTGTCGCTCGGATACGTCGCGAAGAAGAGCGAGCACTAGCACGAGCACGTCGTCGCATGACTGAGCGCCGGCGCCTACTCGTCGCTGCCCCGACCAATAGTGGCACGAGCAACAGCAGCTGGAACAAGTTTCGGGTTCGCGTCTGCGACTGCGACGACCGGGAACGGCCGGGCTACGACACGTTTGCGCTTCCGCGGGCATTCGCGAGCGACTGGGACAATGTCGAGCAGGTCATTGGCAGCATGTCGGGCGGACCACATTCGGACGTCGACCAGGGCTGCATGACTGATCTCGAGGGCGACTTGATTTATGGCTGGGGCAGCAAGTGGGCCGAGTACATGGCCTGCGGACTGCCGGGCGTCATTTGGCACCATGGGAGTGCCGACAGTTCACATTATTTAAAAGTCGTCGACAGGCCTCGGCAGTCGGTGCATACTACCGTGCGAGGCGATCGCGTCGTCGAGGTACGTCGGACGTCGGAAGCCGATTATCGATACGAAGATTACTACGGCAGTGACGATCCTCAAGTGTGGTCGGAGAGCGAGGAGGATGAAGAGAAAGAGCCATTCATTGAGCAATACACGCCGGATCCACTGCCCGTCGTCTTGGGCGGCTGCAAGCAAGAGTCAAATTCATCCTCGCCATCATCACAGCAGCAGCAAAGGACACCATGGACAGTGATGACTTCCTCCTCCACGGGGCAAATCACGCAATTGAGTCATCGCGCATCGAATGCGAGCATCACCCGTCAACCTCTCGTGAATGTCTTTGACGACGATCGCGAGGACGACGACGACCACGATGAGGAGATGCACAGGTGCATGTGTGGATACGTATGACGGCGACGTCATGTGCCTGTAGATATGGTTAGGACGAAACTAGACTCTCGTATATACTTGGTACTTGTGCACGGCGTGGTAGCTATTCAATATTTCGTGTCATTGTCATGCTCAAGATTTGGCTATAGCTACTACGTATACTGTAACGGTGGAAAAGCGTGGAATGAGCCACTTTGCGAATTGTGGAGGCCCGAGAAATGCGCAACTTGGATTCAATCCTCAGATTATTCTTCCGATCCTTCTTTCTTCCAAGATTGAGTCCCGTACGAAACAAAAAGTCACTTGAAGGACTATACTGGGGAACTTTGAGGATGACTACGGCAATTCCGATGCCCTTAGTCGTCAAGAGAGTCTTTGACGCCTTTCCATTGATCCAATTACCGCCCCTTAGACCGACGATTCCCAACGACCCAACCACATACTCCCTTCCTCCGTCCACCCAATCTTCTCCTTCTTCATCATCATCATTTTCATCAGGGGCGGAAAATTCTGGCGGACCGACTGTGTTCGTGCTACGGGACCACGCGCCGAGTCTGGCGATTCAACTCTTATTGTACCGTAATGTCGGGGGGTTACGGGACCGGATCGAGGTCACTTATACCAATACGGAATCGAATTCCTCGCATCCGTTCCTCGTTGTCCCGCAAAACAACGAGACGCTCGATGGCGGCACCTTGATGCGTTGGCTGGACCGTATCATCTCGTACGAGCATCAGTCCGGCAACAGTGACGATAATCCTTCGCGGCAGGACCACGGGACAGAAATGGGCAGGTCGAGCGTCGCTTTCGAGAGTCTCTTGGTGGATTTGGAGGAGACGCTCATATTGGCGCGGTACATGGACACCGAGAGTGCACGCGTACTGGGACCGTGGCACGCGTACTTGATGAAACCCACGTCGCGGGAAACTCGATTGCTCGACATTGGGTGGGAGAAACAGGTTCGGATCTTCAATGACGCCATACACGCATTACAGACATTTGCCACGACAATGTCCAGTAATTCTGCCGGGAATGACAGAGTGGCCATCCGTGGCCCAGAGTGGGTCGTACTGCAAACTGTCGCTTTCGTGCATATCCTCGCCAATACCGGAAACGCACAAAGTTCTACGAAGAACCAGAAGCAAGCCGAATTACGGAGACTCGTGGAGGAATGTACGGAATTATTGTGTATGAGCGAAAAAGTCATGGCTGAGTACAAGGACAAAGTCTTGCTCTAATCTTACAGCTATATGTATGCACGAAATTCACACGTCCAGTAGTGGTCCATGAAAATCACTCGCGGGCTCAATGACGGTCGCGGCATGATCGATACTTATACCGCCGTTGACCGCATCGTTGTCGTCGTTATCACCACCACGATCGACGACAGACGTCTGGACATGCGCTTTGCGTCGCAACAGGTCCCTGACCTGCTGGAGACTGAGCCTCTGCGTCATCAACTCGTCAAAACTTTTAGAAGACACTCCCCAGAGGGGTTTGTTCGAAGTATTTCGGCACCAGAGCGTGTCGAGGTGTGGGGGCGGGATACCCGTGAGCACGTCCATCTCGCGCTTGAGGGCGCGACAGTACCGCGTCAAATCGAGGTCGTTTGCGTCCCTCCCGAAAGGGTCCTCAATCTCGGTGCCGATGGCGGCCAGACTGAAGAGAAAGGCAGAGGCCACCATACATAAGGGGATGGCGGCCCAACTGAGCACGCCGCAGAGTTGAAAGGGCAAAGAGAGGCAGAAGATCCAGAGGATCTGCGGGATGATGATTTGGTATGCGAGCGGGACGGGCGTGCGCCGGATACGTTCGCACGCAGAGATGATTTCGTTCAGGGAGTTGAGGTAGAGGTTGAAGTTTTGCGGGAGGTAGTTTGGTAGGCCGGGGTTTTGTGCCCGCACGAGTTCCATGTAGGCTGCCAGGTGGAAAGTGATTTCGACGGGCAAGAGGCCGGCTTCCAACGTGACGTGACCTGCGTCTTCATCTTGATCTCCAGTATCGTTCTTTCTTGCACCTCCTACCCCTTCGTCTGCTGGTGCATAGGTCGATATTGAACGACCCTTTCTTGGTCGCTTAGTCGACGATTCTTGCGGGGACATGAACCACGTCGTCTTGACGCCCGCCCCGGCATAATCCAGCACGGAATCCGTCCTCGCGACGTGCGGCGCCGCAGCAGCAGGAGAGTTTGGGTGATGGGTGGGCCGCCACATCATGGTGCCATAGTTGCGGTGGACGCCGTCGTCGCGCAGGTGGTTCTTGAGTGAGACGGCGAGTGCGGCGACGAGATTGATGGCCGTCTTCTTCATCAACAC
Source organism: Taphrina flavorubra JCM 22207 (assembly GCA_000836175.1). Classification (NCBI taxonomy): domain Eukaryota; kingdom Fungi; phylum Ascomycota; class Taphrinomycetes; order Taphrinales; family Taphrinaceae; genus Taphrina; species Taphrina flavorubra. The sequence goes on along the minus strand of DF819275.1, from coordinate 55,332 downwards.
TGCCTTGACGCACTCTCCTTCTCCTCCTCCTCCTAATCCTGTTCCTCCCACATCAGTCGAGGGAGTGGGGATAGTCGGTTCGGGAACGGAGATCCAGATGAGTCGCGCGAGGTTGCGGGACGTTGCAAAGAGTCTGTCCCAGGCGGTGCGTGCCTCCCACCATCGCTGGTACGCGGTGGTCGTGCGAAAGGAGAGCGTGAGGCCGACGATGAAGCCCATGGTCGAGATGAGGATCGGGGAGATGCTCAGTCGCACAAAGGTCAATTCTTCCACGCAACATGTGGCCGTGGTGAAGATGCCGATGAATAGGACCTGGTGTATGATTGTCGGCAACACGGAACCCGCGATCCTAAATACGTACTGCGCCTCCATCCTCGTCTATTTCTCCTGCTCTATTGACATCTTGACTATTGATTGCTTCATGCTGGCGAGTCCATTGGTACTGACCGACAGTGAAGAGTGGTGAATGATGAAGAAGGTGAGGGTTGTACGAAAAGTGGAGCCTTTGGACAGATTGTGGAGATGCAGAGGAAGCCTAGGCCTTGGCAGTAACTCGAACCAGATGAATCTGGTCGTGCATGTATGCGTATAGGATGTCTTTGAGGAATCGTGACCAAAGTTTCGCGAATCAGTGGTGGTGAGCCGATAGTCGCGAGAATACATGTTACGAAGCACACATGTTGATCAATGCTCACACATAAAGTAATGCAGTCATGTGAGGAAAACGAAACCAATGTTGATTCAGCTTACGCACACGGCACGAACTGGATCGCCAAAACACGACAATTGCAAAGTGATGTATTTCATATATTTTGATTCTCATGCCCCGAGCTTCCATAAATCTGACAAAATCACCGTGCCATTGTATCATACTACAACGGCACAAAAAACAGTATGAGCACCACTCAATTGTAATTCTTGCGCCAACCCCAGCTCCAATTCGTCATGACGAATCCACTGTCTGCCTTGCCGATTCCCTCGGAATTGAGCCTCTCCTTCTGCTTCTTGCTCAAGCCGTCGAATTCAAGGGCGTTCTGGAGTTGATTCGTCTGCACCGTGGAGAGCCGCTTGCTCTGTCTCTCCAGTTCCCGTATCTCAGAGACGCGCACGGCGCCCCTGACGAGCGTCACCAGGGCCGGATTGAATTCCGCATCAAAGTTTGAGGACGGGCTGGAGATGTACCAGTTGTCCGGGTCGATCGTGACCTTTTTCGAGACGTAATGCTTGACGAGGGGCACGACGATGCTTCCCAAGTCCTTGCCCGTGACCATGCCGGTCCACGAATCAAAGCCTGGACCCGTGCTCGTGAGTTTCTTCAGGATTGGTTCTTGTGTCAAGGGGTCCCTGACGTGCAGCAACGGGCTGATACCGTCACCAATGACTGCCAGCGCCTTGCATCCCATGCTCTTTGGCAAGTTCAAGCAGTACTTTGACAATTTCTCATGCAGAATCGTGTCGTGCTCGAGATGCTCTCGAGATGCCCACCCACCAGGGATGAGAATTAAATCGTAATTCTCAAACTCGAAAGGCTTCAATGGCTGCGTACTTGAGCTTGACGGATCTTTTGATGCCTGTGACTCTTCAGGAGTCGCTGCTTGAGTTGCGTTTGTGGCCAGAGGCGCCCAAGCATGTGGTTTGACCCATTCATCCAGCTGGATGAGGTCTTTCCATTTGGACTGTAGTGAGTAAGGAGAACCCCAGAGAGTGTGCTCTAGCAAGGTCGGGTCCGCCTTGGCTGGCTTACCATCCCAGGTCGCAAAATCGATGAAAAAGCCGTGATTCGTGAGATATTGCCATGGACTATGTACTTCTTTGGGCTCGAGTCCCGTGCTGGATAGCAGTATACAAGCGCGAGATGAGCGTTGCTTGGCGTCGTCTCTCGGTTTCGGTATTGTCGTTTGGTACAACTTTTTATGCTGATGCGGCTCTGTGTACATCGACATGGCAGCGAGTCGATATCGAAAGACGTGCTACCGTGCTGAATACAATCAACTTGTATTTGTTTTTGTCAGGAGCAGGAGGCGAAATGCTGGATTCTGCTGAAACGCTCAACGCCAAGAAAGATATTCCCCACAAAACACAAAACTGTTTGGAGTGTTTAAGTACATTACGGTAATAACCGCAGCACAACCCTCACAAGCATTACCACAGATCATACTCCCAAGACTCGACAAAGGACGCTACTCGTTGTCTATCACTTGGATGAAGAACAAGTATACCACCTGTATGCTTGGGGCCGAAGGATCGCTGTCGATGCAAGTGCTGCTTCGACCATGTAGGATTCGACATATTCTCCTGTAACGACTACTGAAACCGATCTGCAGCTTCATCTGGTGTCGGACAGAAAGGCTCTCTAGCAGTCTCAGGACGAAAGTTGCTGTAAATTGTATGGTGTGATACCATGTTGCTGCGTTCTACGCAACAGATATCCTACATGCTTCAATCTATAATGAACGACTTCGCCGGAACGACTGCGGTTGTACAGACTGCCATATTTTGTGGACAAAAATATGGCGATTGTGTATTGACTCGTGGCAGAATCTATAGATGCTCTCGTTTCTGTCTCGGAATGAACGACCAGTCATTCGCTATTCGGAAGATTTTGACTATGGTTCAAGCACTGCCACCCCATTTCAGCCGACTGCAGAACAGGTGGAGCAGAGTCGCCTGAATGAATTGGAATCAGCGGAAATGGCAAGATGGGAGGCTACAGGGATGGGCGCAGGGACTCGAGTGTCACGGGCATTCAGTCACATTGCACATCATAGCGGTCGTGTCGCTGGTAGAGACCAGAGTCCCACTACTCGAAGACCTTCCCTCGCAAGCTCATTATCAAGGATAGGGTCAAACACAAGGCGACGTCAGTCGGTGATTAGCGTTGTGAGGGATGCACCATCTTCTGCATCTCACGTCCAGCCCCTGCCACGGTCGTTGGTACATGATCCCAGCATCACCGCGCGTCAGACCTTGCTCACCGCAGCTGCAAATCGTGCGCGAGAATTGCGCATGTTGGCACCAAAGTACAATTATTCGGCGCTAGATGACCTTAGATTGGAGCTCGATGCGATGCGACTCTCGCAGACAGCTGCCAATTCTTCTCCTGGAGCTTTGTATGTGTGCAGCCGACAAGTCGGTCCCGTACTTGAAGTGGCCGAATGCCATGGATTCTGTTATGGCGCTCCGGTCAACGTACGCATCTGTGCAACTCCAGTATATGATGAAACAGTCTCTACTGAGAAAAGGCGCTCTCTACTGAGCAAAGTCAGCATCAACAAGGTCTTCGATAAGGAGACTGTTCGAAATCGTTGGTCAAAGATATGCATCGAGACACATTCCAGTGTGTTTTTTTGTCCACTCGTACCAATACATCGCATGCTCAAAATCAACCAGAGTCAATTCTTCCGCAGTGCAAATAGCGGAGACTTGCTGATTGAAGGTAGTTCCTTCCATGGCAAAAGTCAGTATGTGCAGTACAAAAGCAAGTCCATCACTTCACATGCCTCTGTCATTTATCGCGAACCACTCACAGGTGTACTGTTTGTGCTCACCTCGCGCAAGTGGTCGCGAGAGTTGCGAAGATTGGACGATCGCATGCATTGTTTTCAGGACCTCAATTCATACTCAAGGATCGATGGCGTCCAAATGCATCCTTTGGAAGATTACATTCGGGAGCAGCGGAAGCGTGGATTCTATTTTGTCTTTCGACGACTGCAAAGGACTCGAAACAGGCTTACGCAGATCGAACGAGTGGCGATTGGCCAAGGCCTTCTGGAATGGTATACGTCCAATCACGGCGCTCCATATCCGACAATGAATGAACAGCGTTTGAGACTGGTTGAGAAACATAGGGCTCGTTCTGCGAAGCCGCTGTCGAAGGCCGGCATAAAATTGATGGAAACCAAATCATTCACGTCCTCACAAGCGACCATTGAAGCACTTCAGCACGCCGGCGTCCTTTCTGCTGGAATCACAAAGAAGAGGACAATACTATCCAATGCGGGATACCTCGAGCTGCGTGGCATCGAGTTTGCGCCGACATCGAGCACGCAAGCATATGCATACGAGCCCATGAGTTATGTCACAGGCAATATGCACTATTCTACAACCACCAATTCGTCCTTCACGATGACTATGACTGACTCAGACAACATCAGATTCATCGAGACGGGTGACGTCTGACAGACTTGTGAGATGCCTAGCCGCGTATCGTAACCTGTAGCCGAATCGCTATGAACAGCATTAGAAGTAGACTACTACATTATCGGTACTGACAGCATTTTCCGTGTCTGACTTCGTATTTTGTGCGTGCGCGAATTGATCACGTAGTAGAAGATGATCAGTAGAGTGGCGTAGAAGGGCTTCGGCAGGAAATTGAATGTGATGAGTACGACATCAACCATCATTTCGCATCCAGGCGTGGGTGTCCTTGACGTCCTTAACATAGAGTTATTAAGCTTCTTGTGCAGTGTAATTGTTCATTCCTTTGACATACCAGAATGGCTAGGGTACTCGATGGTCTGTCGCGACTCGCTATACCGCTCGCTCTCAGTGCGGGAGCATTACAAATGTCATTATACGATGTCAGAGGTATGCCGCGTGTTCGTCAATTCGAATAAATTTCCCTGTCGCTGACTCGATTGCAGGAGGCAACAGGGCAGTGATCTTTGACAGACTCTCAGGAGTTTTGCCCGATACTCGTGAGGAAGGCACGCATTTCCTGATTCCATGGCTGCAAAAGGCAATCATCTACGACGTCCGCACGAAGCCCCGAAACATCTCGACCACCACTGGCTCGAAGGATCTACAAATGGTTTCCCTGACGCTGCGAGTGCTGCACCGCCCGGATGTGAAGAACTTGCCCATCATCTACCAAAACCTGGGCCCGGACTACGACGAGCGTGTGCTGCCCTCGATCGGAAACGAAGTACTGAAATCCATCGTGGCGCAATTCGACGCCGCGGAACTCATCACGCAGCGAGAAGTCGTCTCGTCACGCATTCGCGAGGACCTCGTGAAACGAGCGACGGAATTCAACATTCACCTCGAGGACGTCTCCATCACACACATGACTTTTGGTCGTGAATTCACTAAAGCCGTCGAGCAGAAACAGATTGCACAGCAGGAAGCGGAGCGTGCACGATTCACCGTCGAAAAAGCCGAGCAAGAAAGACAGGCCTCCGTCATCCGGGCCGAAGGTGAGGCCGAGGCCGCCGATATGATGTCCAAGGCACTCGACAAGGCCGGTAACGGACTCCTCGAGATTCGACGGATCGAGGCTTCCAAGGAAATTGCCACCGCCCTGGCCGGCAGCAGGAACGTCACTTTCGTGCCTGGTGGAGGCACCAACATGTTGCTGAACCTCGGACAGCAATAGGTCCCCTTCTCCTCCCCTTGACGAAATCATCATCATTATTACATATCATGAATAAAAAATCCCATTTTTCCAATTGAACCCATTCTGAAAATTATTTTTTTCATGCCTAAGGATGAATCTGAAATGCCAATCGCCAAAGTTTACAGTGAATCAATGCTCAACGCTTGGCATGAATAATGTCGAGCAATGTCTGTGCCTCGACACTCTCATTGACCATTCCGGCAAAGACTCCCCCTTCGATATCCATCAGACGCGCGGGCGTGTCCATCTCGACGAGTCTACCTTCCCGCAAGACCATGATGCGATCATAGTCGCAAATGGTGCGCAATCGATGTGCAATGGTGACGATGGTGCTGTTCCTGAATTGCGTCCTCAGGGTCTCCTGTATCCGTGCGTCCGTGGCCTCGTCGCAGGAAGCGGTGGCTTCGTCCATGATGATTAATTTGGCGTCGCGGACAATGGCGCGTGCCAGGGCGAGCACTTGACGCTGTCCCTGTGAGAAATTCAGACCGGCCTCGTTCACGCGGGAATCTAGTGTGATGGTGGTGGTGGTGCCAGAGTCCAGTGGTGCATTGAGACCGGATTGCGCTAGTGCGTCCTGCAGGACCGAGTCGGGAGTCTCCCCGAACGGGTCGAGATTTGTCCTCACCGTGCCGGAGAAGAGCACGGGATCTTGTGGTATGATGGTGATGCGTCGGCGCAGGGTACTCAGGTTGACGGACGAAATGTCCTTGCCGTCGAGCACGATCGAGCCGGAGATTTGGTGTGTCAGACGCAAGAGACTTAGTGCCAATGTGCTCTTGCCGCTGCCTGAGCGGCCGACGACACCAATCTTTTCTCCCGACTGCAAGGTGAATGAGACGCCTTTGAGTATTGCCGTAGTGTCGGGACTGTAGGCAACCCGCAAGTGCTGCACAGTAATGTTGCCAGAAGTCGGCCAGGACTGCGCGACTTGACGGGAAACACTGTCTGGCTCTTCTTGCGGAAGGTGGCTGTATTCCTGGACGCGCTCAAAGCTGTTCAACTCGACCTCCATCTCGTTGAGTGCACGAATCAGGTTCAGCAGAGTGACTGAGAAACCCGATGCAGTAGCGAGTGAAAACCCAATCAGACCCGAATCTCGGTGTTTCCCCAAAACCGCCAAGAGCGCTGCAGCAAAGGCGACTAAAGCACCAAGACTGTCTGCACGAATCTGACTCCAGCGTGTCAAGGTGTAGAGAGCCTCCAGAGGCCGTGTATGACGATCGATGCACCTCTCAGTCTCGAGTATGAAACGTTGCTGAGCACCAAAGGCTCGTATAGTCACAATGCCGGCAATCGAATCGCCAAAGTGACAAAAGAGTGGTGATTCAGAAATGGAGACCAGTCGCTTGACTGAGATTTGAGCCTTTGTATAGAGCTCACCCACGAGCAGGCCTAGGACGCCCACAACGGCGGCCGGAACCGCGAACAGCGGCAAGACAGTTGCGACGGAAATTGCCGAGAAGGAGACTTTTAGAAGTCCATCGATAGACATGCGGATCCATGGTGTGATTGTGGTATCAAGGGATTGAATATCTCGAGAGAAGCGATTCAGCACGCGTCCGACAGGTGTGCTATCATGCCACGAAAGAGGTGCTCGAAAGACCGAGATCAGCAACTTTCGGTGCAGGCGTCCCGCCGCTGTCCAATTACCGTGATAGACAAAGGCATTGCAGACCGCGTTCATAAAAGACTCCCCAAAGATCAGGATTGCATATATCGACAAATAGAAACCCACTCGGACTTCTGCCTTGCTCTCATATGCATCTGACCACAGTCCAGGGAACAGAGTCTTACCGACTGTAAGAGCTTGATAGAGTAGCTGTACCAGGACAAGCAAAGCAAGGTAACCAGTAGTCCCAAAATTTCGAAGCAACGACAGACTAGCAGTCCTAGAAATGCGGCCTACGGCAGCCTTTTCGTCGTTGTTTGTGGATACATCGACTTTTTGTACTCGTATCGTGTTTGTCAACTGTCTATCAGTGTGGTTGAGGGAATTTCGCTTGTTTTGTGATAGACTTGCCATGGTCACAGCTTCTGCATCTGACTTTGCTCGTCTGTGAAGATTCATCACGGACTCTTTTCGACGAATCGATGTGCAGCCATTATCCATGGTGACCACTTGATCAGCACGCGGCGTACACAGTCCGACAGCGTGCGTTACCAAAATGACAGTCTTGCCTCGAGTCAATTCACCTGTGATGGCCGACTTGAAGATCTTCGCTCCCATGCCGGCATCCAATGCGGAGAGAACGTCGTCCAGAAGCAGTGTCTGAGCATTTGAGTACAACGCTCGTGCCAACGCTATTCGCTGCTTTTGCCCACCGGATAAGGTTGTACCATTCTCGCCAATCTCAGTCTCATCTGCACAATCGAAAAAGTTGAAATCTTGTTCAAGCGCGCAAGCCGCAACAACTTTTGCATAGCGATTTGGCTCGAATTCTGTCCCAAACAGGATATTTTGCCGGATTGTGGCAGCCTGAAGCCATGGAGCCTGGCTCACATACGCTACACCGTGTTGTCGATTGAGATCGATGTGGCCAGACACGATTGGCATTTCACCGAGTAGAGCCATAAGCAGAGAAGACTTACCAGAAGCCGTTGGACCAATAACGATCGTCAAGCCAGATCCAAAATTGACGTTGACATTCTTGAGCACAAATTGAGGTTCTGCAAGTGAGGTGGACCAAGCACAAGTAGCTCTCGTAAATTGTGTCTTTTCGGATGACCTAGATGCCGTGGTCCGTGGTGCAATCTCTTCTGCGTCGTTCAAGAATGCTTCGATTCGCCGAATAGACACCTGAGACTGTATGACATTCCGCGAGAGGTATCCGACCCTAATAATGATTAGTCATTGCATTGCTTCCTGTTTGTGTATCTAACCATAAGAATTGCGCTCGCAGGATTTCGAAATATGCTATTGCAGTGAACGCAGTGGAAGCAGTGAGTTGATTTCCCATCACAAAGGTATAAATGAAGAATGTAGCCAGCATGTTCAAGGATGGCAGCATGTCAGTAACAAATCCAATAGCAATGGCAACGAAATTACGCTTCCACAACTTTGCCTGCTCATTACTTCGCATCTCTGATATGAGCTCAATCTTAGGGAGTTCCCAGCCAAAGAGCTTTGTTATGCGGACAGCATTTAGATTTTCACTTATGACAGATAGTCTGAGATCTGTTGCAAGACTAGCGGCTCGTTGATATATTGCCATCGAATTGGCCAGGATACCAGGCGCAGGTATAGTGAGCAGTAGTCCGGTAAAGCCGAGAAGCGCAGCATTACCCATCAGCCGGTACAGCAGGACAAGACTCACTAAGGAGCAGACTGGCAATTGAACGACCAACAGAAATAGCTCGCGAACCGTAGTGATTGTCTCGATGTCGGTGGACATGAGATTCGATATTCGACCCGTGCTGGTGTCTTCGTTGCCGTCGTTAGCCTTGATCTTCATCACTTTTAGGTAGATGAGCTGTGTGAGAGCAGACTTGACGCGCACGGTGACTCTTGTGGCAACAAACGTGTACATCTCTCTCGAGATAGCCCATGTAAGCGGACCAAGAAGAATGAGTATGACCCAAGCATATGGATTAGTTGTGGCAGCTTCCAGCTGCTCCAAGTACTGCAAGAGTTGTTGCATAGCGATTGGAGAGAGAAACTGCGTGACCGACACGACTGTGGCAAGCGAGCTCATAGCCAGCAAGTCCCAGCGCATGAGAACCAAGAGCGTGGCGAGCAATGATTCACGCCTAGCCTGAAGGATGTTGGACTTCCAGACACTGGCTTGATCATAATCTGGCAGCGGAGGCAAGTCGCTAGCCTCAATATCTCGATGGAGTGAGATGCGAATCAGATACTCAATCCATTGGTAGCTAACAAAATAGCTGAAAGGAGTACAAGTCTGTTCGGGACTCGGCTCGGATGTGATAGAATCACCATTGATAGGTTTCCAGACTCTGGGTGTGACCAGGGGTATGAGCAAGAGAATAACCTGTAGAGCCGACGAAATGTAGTCTTGAACTGGACTGTGCTGAGCAGGTATCGCAAAGAGTGGTAAAAGCGTGAAGATGACGGAATCGATGAATGGGAAGATGCACAGGAACGTAACATATCGGAAGGATGATCGCTTATGCAGACTGAATAATGAAATCGAGAGGGTGATGAGCCAATAAAGCATAGGAAGGAGCTTCTGGAATCCAGCGAGAGACGAAATCGTGGACCATACCGAGATAGCGACCTGGCCTGCGAGTACAAATGCTGTTGTGAATTGCAGTCGCGTTCTTGACGAGCTCCAGATGAAATTGTACACCGATGTATCTGCAGCTTTGCTCGACGGTTGTGCCAAGACAATCGCTGCCAAGGGATAGAATAGAGGAAGAGTGTAGAGCAGAATTGATGATGCTGGCATTCTCGAGATGCTTATCGCGCACTGATATTCTCCGCTTTAAATTGACGCTCACATCGATCGCACGATCGTGAGATTGCTCGACAGGAGTCGAAATACAACATCAAGCGTGCGCCGAGCACAAGAAGCTTCCAAGTCAAGCGCAATTCATCACACGAGTCTTCATCGCGCGTGCGACACTTTTCTTCTCTTTGTTGTGCACAACGAGTTTGAAATGCCATTGTGATCGCACCCACTGTCATTGGACGCCACTCGCCACATAATCACTGTGAATGACTTGTTGAGGGCTTCCGCCAAAGTTCATTGCGGGCCGCGTGTGGCTGTAGCACATCCCACTCAGCTGCAATTGTAGAGATTCATCTTCCATCTTTCCTGCTGCTGGCCATGGCTGCTGTATAAGCTATAGATCAAGTGATACAGGTCTGGATGTACTTGTCCGAGTAATAACAATGAAAGCACTCATTTGATTAATTGAAAGTGCTTTCATGATTTGAGGTTCTTCTACAGCGGATCAGAGTTTGTTTGGTGTGGATAGCTTTCGTGGTGGTCTTTCTGGACTGATCATTCTCTTTTTCTGATAGAGAATGACCCAAACAACGTGCTCGGCGCCAGGCAAGATACTTGTTGCTGGGGGTTATCTGGTGCTTGACTCAGCATACACAGGCCTCGTTCTGTCACTTTCTGCCAGGATATATTCAACGGTGCAGCACGAAGACACTACAAAAAAGAACACCGTCACAGTAGTTTCTCCTCAATTCCTGGGAGCCACGTGGCAATTTGCATCAGTGAATGGCATCATTCGGAAGGTTGGCGACAATAAGAATGATTTCGTCCAGGAAGCACTGCAGTCGTTGACGACGTACTTTGCCATTCCATCAGACAATCTCTCATTACGCATCACAATCTATGCAGATAACCAATACTACTCCCTGCCGGCATCGTCCTCCCGATTCGCTGCCAGCGACAAGAGTATCTCGGATACACCAAAGACCGGACTAGGTAGTTCTGCGGCGCTGGTTACGTCCCTATGTGCTGCACTTTACGTACACTTCTCAGGAAGAGACGAACAAGTGCTGAGTGATCATGACGTTCGAACGATACACAACTTGGCACAAATCAGTCATTGTCGTGCACAGGGCAAAGTCGGGTCCGGTTTCGATGTGGCCTCAGCAGTCTATGGCAGCTGTATGTACTCTCGCTTTGACCCGCGTCTGATAGACGATCTGCCGAGCACTCTAGATGCACCCGCCTTGCGAGACCTCGTCGACATGCGATGGCCCATGACTGTTGACAAAGTCAACTTGAGACCAGGACTCAAGCTGTTGATGGGCGACGTAGCACAGGGCAGCAGTACGCCCGGCATGGTGAAGAAAGTACAGGCTTGTTCGGCCGCGCTAGACATTTGGCCCAGTCTCGGCATATCCAATGATCTTCTGGCGGAATACCTCACCGCACAAGCACCGTACAATGCCGCAGATCAGACGAGACTCATGGAAATGACACAATCTGTTCGTGGGCTTTTGAAGCAGATGGGAGTGGAAGCAAAAGTGGACATTGAGCCAGATGAGCAGACCAAAATCCTTGATCAGACTTTACAGCTTGACGGCGTGGTGACTTGTGGCGTACCGGGAGCTGGTGGTTTCGATGCCATTTTCGCGATTGTGTCGATAGAGTGCGATGCGGAAACAAAAGTGAAGGCTTTGTGGAGCAAGAGTGGGATAACGACGTTGGGCGTCAGGGATGATGGGAAGGGTATCAGATTGGAGCGGGACTTTTACCACTGATTAGACATTAATACTAGGATTTTGCGGCGTCGAGAAAGGCCCTGAGGATTCTTTGGCGTGTAGAGTCCTCGCGAACTTTACTGCATGCCAAAAAATCGTGCCACCACTCCCCAAACTCTTCCCAGTACCCACCAAACCCACTAATCAGTCCCTTGATATTCCACGCCTCTACCAGATTCGACAGACTGTGATTAATTTCCAGCGCTTGCGAGGCCGACGGCGCAGACATGAAGGAGATTTTGAACTGCAATGCTGCCACCAACGTTCGAGCACCCAGCACGAGATCGTCGATGCCGTGATCGGGCGGCGAAAGGTCAAGCATGGCCTTGGCATCCGCGAGCGCGGCACTCCAATCCTTGAAGCGCAAGTGTAAAGTGCAGAGGGCATTCAAGGGCCGCAACAGACCGTACCGCATGGTGTTGCGGCCCGTCCGGGCATAACTCGCCCGCAAATCCTCAATCATCTTGGCGACGGCCTGTGCAGACTCGTGCATCTCGTCCGTGGTGAGGAAGCCCTTGGACATGGCTTTCGCGGCATAAGTCTTGTACTGCTCGATCGCGACCTCGCGATTCTCGCATTCCTCCGGGAAATCGCGCAGCTCGTCGGCATTCACCCTGCACAACTGACAGTCGCAGTCAAAGCCGAAATCGTAAAAACAATCCTTGCGGTCGTAAAAGTCATGCAACTTGTTGACGTACCCGAGCGTTAATTCCTCCCCCGCGGCAATGTCTCGTGAAGCCTTGATGATGAGTAGGTTGCCGAGAAAGGTGCGCGAGCAATTGTTGAGGCAGGAATGATTGAAGTAGCTCGGATAGTACCACACGCCCGTGCCCGATCGTTGCAGGCGATTGCTCCTTGTGGTGGGGAGACAGGAGAGCTGGATCTCACAACCGTCGAGGTCGAATGAATTGTATAGTTGTACTCCGTACATTCTGAATGCGTCGACCGTGTTGTCTGTAGCCACGAGACCGCGCTTGTACTCCGATCCAGCGTAGAGCTTGTAGAGCTGCTCTCTCTTTGACGGGTTTTGGTCCAGCACACCAGTCAATAGTGCCACTAATTCATTCGACTCGCCCACATCGCAACGACTCTTTACCGTATCAATCCGGATGGACTCGAGTGATTGTGGGTCATTGTGATAGACGATGGCTTCGGCGGTAGAGACCACGAGCAAAGTACCAGCTTCGATGTGATTCTTGGCAACCACTCCTTGCCCACGACTCTTGAGATCGATGACGTTCAGCTCGTTGTGCTCGAAATTGGTGGCGTGGATGGGCTCAGAATTGGCGATCGCTTTGTACATGGCCGCAAAGTTGTAGTGACCGTACTGCAGGATTGCCTTGTTGAGATCATTCAGCAAGGATTGAACGGCCTCGGTGCAGTCTTCTGGGTGCTTCTCGATGTGATCAATCAGATCAGTCAACTCGACGGCAGTGAAAGTGATGTTGCGTGATAGCGAAAGGTAGGCTTTGGCACGACGATAGATGGCTTTAAAGTTGTGGAAATCGATAGCGAGGATCGTCTGGCAATCATAAATGCAACCGTCGAATCGACCTTGCTCCAGTTGTGCAGCAGCACGATTGGAGAGCAGGGACATGAGGTCTCGTGTGTTCTTTGCCAGAGGTATGGTACCACTGAGATTGACGCCATTGCGTTCCATGTGCACTTCAATGCCCTTCGTCAACCATGCATATGCCTCGTGATAACGCTTCAAACCAAAAGCTGCGTCTCCCAGGCGTTTCCAGTGCGTAGATGGCTGCTCCGCAGCAAATGGATAAATGACTTCCACATCAGTAGGGTGATCAACACGAATGACTAGACGCTCAGAGTTCGCTGCAGAAGTCAACGTGTAGAAGGGTTCCTTGATCCTCAGCGTCGATCCCTTTGGCAGTATCTCGTCAAGCGGTTGCCTGATGAAACAATTGTACAACTCCAGAACAGCACTTGTGCGGCGGTCGGACTGTGTCTTGTCTGCGACCGTCACGGAGATATATGTACAGCTGGATCTTGTCTTCAGGTGAGGAGGAAGATGTGGTCTCTGACCGATGCGTACCGCCTCTGCCGTTGTGTACACGAGAAAAGACTTTCCTTCGAGCGGTGTATGTGGAGTCAGTGCCTTGATTGGTATCCGTTCCAATTGATCGAAGGAGTAGCGACTAGGCGGATAGATCTTGTGTATGACACTACGCGGCAGTCTCTGGCGCGATTTGACAGGCTCTAACTGTAGTTCCAGCAAGTTTTCCGTAATGTCGAGAGCCACAACTTGACCTTGCTTCTTGGCTTCATCATGAAGTTTCTTGAGTTGTGCAGAAAGAGCCCTGGTGTAGCGAGCCCTCTCAATCAGCACCTCATCGTCGTCGAATTGAAACCCTAGCGAGTCCTGTATCGCAGTAGTGCGAACAGGATCTTCCATAGCTCGATTCGAGTAGTACCTTGACGAGATTTATCAAGAACATTTATTTGATAGAAGCGAGCTTTCAGTCAGATCCTTAATTGCTTTGATATATATTGTCAAGAATGACGTTTCGGAACATGAGCCTCGCTGGCCCAATGGTTAAGGCGCTTGACTTCGAATCAAGCGATTGTCAGTTCGAATCTGGCGTGAGGCTTTTCTTCTTGTGGCCACCACAGAGGTGATCATTTTTTGGTCTTACTCAAGTACAGAATTGATCATTGGATCTTCCACTTCGTACAGAAGTTTCAATAGCATCATTCACTATTATGACAGGACGATCTTACACAACATCGTGATGTATGCGAGCGAGTGTGATAACCTGGCTGCGTGGTGACTCACTTCTCCCAAAAATGTTCAGAAATTTGGGCCTGTTCTCCAAGCTTTCTTGTTCAGTTGATCCTTGTGAAGCGCGTGGGTGTCTATTCGACCACACACAGCAGAGAAGTGAAGAGAGGCAACGGAAGAGGTGCAAATTGGATCCTGAGGCCGTTAGCAGTCCTATTCTCTCGACAGCTCCGAGGACCAAGATCGATGCCGACTCAATCTTGAGAAATGCCAGGATGGACAGGCCGCCACAAGTCCTTAGTCATGCCGAGCAAAGGCTACTCGTCAAGTCCTCGGCCAAAGAGGTGGCCAGCCAGACAAGTGACGAAGGACAAGTGCAAAGCTCGTTAATCAGCCCATCTACACAGGTACTAAACAAGACACCAGCAGCGCCTGTGGTTCCCGCTGATCCGAGGTACGTCTCGCGCAAGAGTACTGCCCCGGACATCAATATCAGGTTCGACCCGATGGTGAAGATAGCACACGAGTCGCGCCTTCACTACCTCCGGGCCTTTTCAGCACAGTTTGAGCGCATCTACGCACCCCTATCGAGTGATCAGGAAACGTTCCGGACGCTCGTCAACACGCACGCCATCAATCAGGAACGAGAAGTGCTCGCCAAGAATGGCAAGGGGACGTACAAGCAGGCATGTAAGAATGTGCTCATCAAGTTGACGAAGCGCGAGGTCTCAATCGGGCCCGAAGACGTCGGCATCCATCCACACTACAAGGCTCCACTCAAGGCGGTCACGGACTGGGAATCATTGATCCATTCACCCTCGACGCTAGAGAAATGGGGCTACACCATGCGCATCCCCGAGCCGGACGCGACCATGAAGAACGAGGAAGGCTGCGATCGCATCTGCGACCGATGTCTGCAACGTTTCGTCGTGTCTGCAGATAAGGCGATGTGGTTGTCGTGCACGCATCACCCGGGGAAATCGTCCTTTACCGTGCAAGGAGGCAATCGAATCACGAAATGGACGTGTTGCGATCGCACAAACGTCATCGGATGCACCGTCGCCCCTTCGCACGTCTTTAAAATCTCCCACGCACCACGACTCGCCGCCTACAGACCCTACACCCGCCTTTCCTCCCACGACTCCCAACGCCCGCCCCACGCGTCTGCGCCCGTCGATGTCGTGGCGCTCGACTGCGAAATGGTATACACCACGGCCTCCATGGAACTCGCACGCATCAGCATTACCTCCAAGACTGGCGACGTCCTGCTCGACGAATTCATCGCACCGGAAAACACCATCCTCGACCTCAATACCCGATACTCCGGCATCCAGTCCCAGCAATTGCTCGAGGGACAAATTTCGCGCGACGAACTGTTTCAGCGGATCGAGGACCTCGGCATCAGCAAGGAGACCATCATCGTCGGACACGGACTCGAGAATGATCTCACCGCCATGCGGCTCGTGCATGATCGAGTGATTGATTCCGCCATCTTGTTTCCGCATCCGCGTGGTCGACCCTACCGCAATGCACTAAAGTACTTGGTCAAGCGGTACCTCAACAAAGACATCCAGATGAATCCCGCAAGTGGAGATGGAACTCTTGGACACGATCCAGCCGAGGACGCTCGTTCTGCTTTGGAGTTGATCGTGTGGAAAGCCACGCATGGAGATGAGAAAGTTGGAGATGTACCATTCGCTGGCAAACTAAAATGAGGGACATTCACGACGCCCAATGATGAAATGCATGTAGCATAGGAAAACTAGATAATGTACAAGCGTTATTCAGGGCTTGGAATCAAAAAGTAAGAAAATCTGCCAAGGTCGCTTTGCGTGGCAGCAATTCTAGGGATTCATGCTGCAATTGGTCTGACTTCTTTTCGTTTGCAAAGCTTCTCCCATGATTCTTGAGTCGCTTATAGCTTGCGCACAAACTTTCATATGGCATCTTGACACCGGAGATCGACGAGATGTACGGCAGATGATAACCAGACCCATCGTCAGACGTGTTTCGAGACAGAATCTGCTTTGGAATGATGACCGATAGTGGGAACTGAGCATGAATCTGTGTATAAAAGAATGAGTCGCTAGAGCAATGTAGGTCCGGCGAAGCTGACCTTGAAGACGTTGTGTCGCTGTCGTCCTGTGTCAATTCTGGACAATCTGAGACGTGTGAGCTCGAAGTCGCATCCAACTGATGCTCTCTTCTGCGTGCCAAAAATGCTGGCAAATTGACGTTGAATCGATCGTTCAGACTCTCCCACTTTTCGCTCGTCGCAGGTCGAGCTAACCTCTTGGATCGGTCCTTCGATCTACCTCGAGAAACTTCAAGCCTCGAATCGACGACTTTTCGCCTTGGTCCTTCCTTCGAGGTTCCAATTTTATACAGGCTTCCAAAAATTGATCCTGGCATTGATGAATGTCCGATTTGAGTAGTGTGCTTAAAGTCGTGGCGATTCAAGCACGCATCCGTCATCTTGCCAGCAGGGAACCATGTGATGGATCCGGCATTGTGCACTAGCCGTGCTCTTTCCTGGCTGTTCGCCTGTTCCTTTGAGTGTCGCCGCTGTGTTGCTGAGCATGCTGATATATCAGACGCTGCTGGTCGGCCGTATTCCTTGCCAAGCACCAGCTGAAGCGCGGTTTCGACACTAGTGGAAGACCAAGTCAGGTTTGAGATGACTCTGTTGTTGAACGTCTCATCTGCGCTTATCAGTACTAGCCGTACCTGGAAATGAAACTGTACGTTGTTCTCGCGTTTGCGCTGTCGTGGTCCAGCAAGGTTCCTTGCTTGCCCCACTAATGGTTTCTGCGTCTGGATCCCATGAGTCATTCATGTAGATGGAGTAACGGTTGTGATTGAATAGCTCTCGTTCGCTGGCAGATTTGTCAACTAACCCGCTAATCAGACATGCTTGATCCACTCCTAGGGAATCGAAGCAACTTACATGATACCTGCTTCATGTTTGAGTTTGAGTGCCCTCCAGCTGGAATATTGGCTCTTTGTGGGTATTTAGCGACACGATCTGCCGAGATCAGTATTCTTGCCCAGCATACACCATGTTGGAACATTTACCAATCTGTAGCTTTGCCAGCGTGTGACTCAAGGATTTGGAAAGGATGGGTAATATGGATCGTGCAGCAGAATTTTGTGCCGAGATGTGAGTCGATAATGGGCTAAAGTTTTCAAAGTATGTCATTGTGCTGTACAGTAGCGAAGCGAGATCCTCGATCTTTGCTGGAATCGCTGAATGTGGAATCCGTAAAAGTGTAATAAGAGAATGTCTAATGAGTCTGGTAAGGAAAGTGATGGAACGATGATGTAAAGAGAAACGAAATTGCGTGCGTGCTAGAGGACTCTGAAGAATGTCGAGGACACACGAGGGACGACACTCGCTCGCCCGCCTGGTCAGCAGAATCACTGATCACGCGGCGAGTGCACGAATGCTTCATCAGGCGAAATCAATCACTTTCATTGCATAGGTGCAGTCTGTGATCGCGCGTGCATCGTCTTGTCTCCCGCCTCTGCTGCAATCAATCTTGATCAGCTGCCGCGGGACAGAATGCCCAGGTGAGCGAGCCTGCTGCTTGATGTCCAGGTTGGGTCAGCGACTCACCTGTAGTATAGGTAGGTCTCTTCCAGGATCGAGCCACTAGGTTTGCACCAATCGGGATCGTTGCTGCTGCAGTTGTTAATCTATTCGTGATTGCCACAAGAACAGCCTTGTTTCGAATATAGTGCTCGGAAATGTTGCGGGAGATATCTGGTTTCATTAGGTAGGTAGGTACGTAGTGCAGGTAGAGGTCTCCAGCTCTCGACGTCGAGAATTATGTCATGCAACCTTCGGCGAAGCGGCCATACCGACATACATGGGTGTATGTTGACTTGATATGTTAGCTTCTCGAGCTCCGAACAGAGCATAGCGAGTCAATGGTCACAACAATCACGAGATTGTCTACAAAATATGCTTTTCAAGCAATCTTTGAGAAATTTTCGATATGCAGTCTTCTTTTGAGCTCATTGTAATGATTATTTTAACCCTTCTTTCCACACTTCCAGTACCTGTCACAATTAGTCCTTGTGTTCGAAAGTTCGTGGTTGAGTGATTGACATACACAAGATCTCCGTCGTTCATGACATACTCTTTGCCCTGTGATCGTGTCTTTCCAGCGGCCTTGGCGCCGGCTTCACTTCCATTCTCCTTCAGATCCGCATATGGTGTCACCTCGCCTAGAATGAAGGTCTTTTCAAAGTCCGTGTGAATCACTCCAGCAGCTGCAGGTGCCTTTGTGCCCCTCTGGATGGTCCACGCTCGTACTTCATCAGGTCCAGCCGTGAAGTAGTAGATCAGGTTCAGGGCAGTATAACCTGTCGTGATAATTTTTGGCAGCATCGATTTCGTGCCGAGCTTTTTGCACTCTTCGATGATAGCCTCCTCACCGGAATCATTTCCGAGCTGCGTCAGACGCTCCTCGAAGCAGACAGAGAACGGTATGATTTGATCACCCTTTGCGTGCTCGTCCACCCACTGCTTGATCTTGACCAGGTTTTTGTTCTTTTGACGAATGTAATCCTTCTCCGAGAGATTGACCAGGTAAATGACAGGTTTGGCAGAGAGCAGTTGCATTGTGTTTATGCTTTCAATCTCTTTTGGAGACCAGGCCTGTTTGCGGACACTCTTGCCATCTTTCAGGATTGCTAGCACCTTTTCAGTCGTGATCACCTCTTCTTCACGCTTCTTCTTGTCCAATGCGGGACCGTTCGTCTTGGCATTCTTCTTCGCGCCCTCGAGATACTTCTCGACCCACTCAATGTCCTTAAAGAGCAGCTCGTTGTTGATGATATCGAGATCTCTGACCGGGTCAACATCACCCTCGACATGAATAATTTCTGCATCATCGAAACATCGGACGACCTGGAAAAGGGCATCGACGGCGCGAATGTGTGACAAAAAGGCATTCCCAAGACCAGCACCGGTTGAGGCACCTTTTGTCAAACCTGCAATATCGAAGATGGTCAAATTTGCAGGAATCTTCGATTTCGGCTTATAGAGCTCGCAGAGCCAGTCGAACCTCTCATCTGGCACGATGCACTTCGCTTCTTCCGGGTCTATGGTCGCATAGGGAAAGTTCGCCGGGTTACCCAAGAATGATTTTGTGATGCTCTGGAAAAAGGTAGATTTCCCGACATTAGCAAGTCCAACGATTCCTGCTTTGAGATTGTTTCCCGGTCTTCCAAGCAGCAAAGGAGGCTGCTCTGTCGTCTTCTTCGGTGGCATTGTCTTTGGTTTTGCAAGCAGGACCGAAGCACTACTAAAATGTCTGGGGCTGACCAAAGGATTAAGTCTGGAACAGAATGAGAACAGGACGAGCTTCGTGATGAACTGTGTCCTACAGAATTCGAGGGGAATACGATATAGATTGATGCCCTCTGTTCACAGTACTGAGGTCAGATATTCAGTTGTTATACTCAAGGCTACCAAAACTGACAGAGGGCTTTTTTGTGAACTGTAGTGGAGCACGGTTTAGCCAAAAGTTATCGGATCGCTCGCTCGCTCGTTGTGAATGCGGTATCGAAAACCAATTATATCACGTGCTCAAGGAGATCAGCATCAGCTGCTACTGCATCGGTGGCCATGGGCCAGTTTCCAGGTTGAACGTTGACGCCTCTGACGGAGTTGCACTCGTGAAGCCGTCTGACCAGAGTTTGAGGATAGTTGCGGCCTTCAAACCTCCGAGAAGGACTGTACGACTGTACGAATATATCTGTAAAATATATTTGGACACAGATATCAAGCATTGAATCAATCTCCATGTCATCTACCGAGGGAAAGACAATCACCTGCAAGGTACCTACCCTCCCTCGCGTGAAACGCCATCACCGAAGCCGTAGAATGCTCAATCAGTGCTAACATTTTGCGTAGGCTGCAGTGGCATGGGAAGCTGCGAAAGATCTTGTCATTGAGGATGTAGAGGTCGCACCTCCTAAGGCACACGAAGTGCGAATCAAGATTCTATGGTCAGCTTTGTGCCATACTGACTTCTACACACTTTCGTAAGTGCTGGACAATGGTCGATCAAGTTGGTGATATTCATGTGGTGCAGTGGTAAGGATCCTGAGGGAAATTTCCCTTGCATTTTGGGACACGAGGGCGGCGGAATAGTCGAATCTATCGGCGATGGTGTTACGAATGTCCGAGTCGGTGACCATGTCATTCCTCTATATACTGCAGAATGCAAGGAGTGCAAATTCTGCAAATCTGGAAAGACGAATCTCTGTTCGAAAGTGAGAACCACTCAGGGACAGGGAGTTATGCCAGATGGGACTTCACGATTCAAGTGTAAGGGCAAAGACATCACACACTTTATGGGGACATCCACTTTCTCGCAATACACAGTCGTCGCAGATGTGTCCGTAGTAGCAATTTCGCCCAAAGCTCCATTGGAGAAGGCGTGCTTGCTGGGTTGTGGTATCACGACTGGCTACGGAGCAGTGACTCGAACTGCCAAGGTCGAAAAGGGCGCAAAAGTTTGTGTCTTTGGAGTGGGTTGCGTTGGACTCTCTGTAATTCAAGGTGCAGTCGCTAATGGCGCTTCTGAGATTTGTGCCGTAGATACGAACAGTGACAAGGAAAAATGGGCTCAACAGATGGGCGGCACATCCTTTGTGAACCCAACGAAGCTTGATCAACCGATAGATGAATACTTGGTGGACAAGTACGATGGAGGTTTCGATTATGTCTTCGATTGCACAGGCAACGTGAATGTTATGCTCTCAGGTCTCAAGGCATGTCACAAAGGTTGGGGCAAATTGATTGTCATTGGGGTCGCCGCAGCGGGTCAAGAAATGTCCTTCCGACCGTTCCTGGTCGTTACAGGACGATCGATCACAGGCTCTGCGTTCGGTGGAGTCAAGGGCCGGTAAGAATAATGTTCTTTTACCTCAAGAACTGTGATACTAATGGCGTCAGATCCGAGTTACCAGGACTTGTAGACCAGTACTTGCTCGGCGATCTAAAAGTCGACGAGTATGTTACGCATCATGAGACGTTGTCAACAATCAATAAGGGCTTCGAATCAATGAAGGAGGGGGGCTGCCTTCGATGTGTCTGCAATATGGAGCAGGGTGATGCGTAAATAAGAACTTGCGCGAGAGATGCATAGTAACGAACTAATGAGGTGAAATATAAAATATCTAGCTTTCTGTATGAGCTTTGAGACCTTTGACCGTGGTGTCTTGCAGAAGATATAATTGGCCATATCTGGTGATGAGCTGCAGTAATCATGCACGGAGCGCGGATGTGATACCTCAGACTGTTTCAGGTAGATTTACCCGCAAACCTTGGAAGTCGTTGCTCTCGACTCTTCACAAGAACGTGAACACAGTTACAGCCACATGGTCGCGCTTCCACCTTGACTTTTGCTGAGACTCTTGCTTTGAAGCATAACTACTGCGGAACAACCGACATGACCATTTCAGGAGCACTACAGCTGGTCTGTCGGACACATTGACGTGGTGCATGGACAATTTTGATGCACCCTCAGGGTTGAAGGTCTTTGATGCCTTTCCCAAAGTCGAAAAGTCATTTCGAGCGGAACGGACGACCCGTGGTGCAATCTTCTCAATCTTCCTGACCTTGAGCTTGATCTACCTCTTCATCAGCGAATTCACATTTTACTTTGGCGGGTACGAGACGCACCATTTCGAGGTCGATCGACAGATCAAGGATCACCTGAACATCAATGTAGACATGACCATCTCCATGCCATGCGACGACATTGCTATCAATGTGCAAGATGTGACCGGGGACAGGATTCTCGCTGGGAACGCGCTGAGAAAGCAACGCGTGGACTGGGACGAAGACGGCAGTCACCACCTCGATGCAGCACACCAGCAAGCTGATGCCTACGATTTGCAAAAAGTAATCAAGTCTGCCAGGCGAAAGAATTTCAAAAAGGGCAAGGAGAGGAAGAATGGCAAGGCTTGTCGTGTCTATGGCACTATGGAAGTACACCACGCACAAGGTGACTTTCACATCACTGCGGAAGGCGTTGGGTATATGTCGACACGGAGAACATTTCTAGAGGATATGAATTTTACACACCGAATCGATGAATTATCCTTCGGAACGTACTATCCCAAGCTAGTCAATCCTCTTGACGGGACTCATGCCGATTCTCTCTCGCATTTCCATCGATTCCAGTACTTCCTAAACATTGTGCCAACCACTTATACAAGTGGCAGCAAGCACATCAAGACAAATCAGTACGCAGTCACGGAGCAGTCTCGCCACACTGAAGGTAGTGTGGGAGAATTCTTCCCGGGCATCTTTTTCAAGTATGACATTGAGCCGGTCTCTCTCGTCATTACCGACACAAGAATGCCGTTTCTCCAATTCTTAATTAGACTTCTCGGAGTGCTTGGCGGCATCGTCGCCAGCACCGATTTGACCTATAAAGCTGTGAGTGGCATGTACACCAGGATGAGGAACCCCATGAAGCACCGAGGCACGTCTATCCTCGATAGGCGCCGAGATAGTCTGGACGAGAAGAACAGAATCTTGTAAACGTGCCGGTAAGGACGTAGCACAGAAGCGCTGAGAAAGGTGCTCGCGATGTAGTTCGTGCAAGCTCCAGCTGTTGAGAGCCATCAAGAAGGAATGACTCACCGACCTCGGGATTGATCAGATCAGAAGACCAAGGCGTGCTTGATCAGCATTCTGAGCTCGGCTCGTCATGCCAGCTCGATCCCTTCAGACAGGAGCTCTTGTCGAGACTACTGTCTTTACTGCTCATTGAAATCAGCCCTAGTTCGTCTACGTGGTCCTGCCATCTTGCTAGAATGTCACAAGCAGAAGTTCGTGCAGATTGAGACTGCTGGAGGACTCCAGGGACGAGTCGTGGCCAATAAATGGACATATCGAATCGCGACAAAGTTCTCAGTAATTGTGCTACACTTAGCGATGCCTTGCAATCGATTGTAGAAAAGCTCAAGCTCTTTCCATCGCCCATCCGACTGGCAAGTCCTGTGCACGCTCAGAAGGAAGCCCGCGATTCGAGTGTCTCTGGTATTGTCCGCAATGGCATAGTCCTTGGCATGACCATACTTTACTATGAAAAGGCAGTCGAGGCTAGCCGGCCAACATTGTCGAAAAAGCATATTGAGGCTATGAAGTCAATAGCATCCAGCATAGAATCTCTGCGTCTCCTGACGAACAAGTCTCTCGATAGCCTCTTGATGCTCGCAAATCGTCATCCCTCGTCTCCTGAGAAGTATACAAAGCACTTCTTGAAGGTAACACTGAGACTCGAGAAGCAAGCAAGTCAGTGCGTCGCAAAGATAGACACTATTGTAGAATTGGCACATCTGCCAACAGTAACCAGAACTACGCAACATATTAAACTGTTATCCGCTGCCGAGCATAGTCGTCATCCTGAGGATCTCGAATTCTCGGAATTGTTCACGATCCTAGAGGACTTTACAATAAAAATAGCCAGACAGAACACGGAGAGAGCTCTGAACGGAGAAGGTCCGGCAATAAAACAACATGGTAATGTCCTACCAACTGATGTGGCCACAACTTTGAAGATTGTCATGGAACAAAGGAATGCTCCGATCGAAGAGCTCATTTCGTGTTCTCGAAGAATGAACGAGCTTAAGATCAATAAAGCCGAGGAGAATGGATTCATCTCAAGAATTAAGGCCACGAGACGAGAGCCAAATTGGAAGACCCCACGAGAGGAGAATCCGTGTCAGAACCTCGCAGAGCAGAGCTCAACAACGGCTGAACCTCAGAGCTCGTCTTCTGTGGAACAGACATGTGAGACAAGCTGGCCTCTCGATGAGTGCCCATCTTCTCATAATAGGTCTCGACCAATCTTTAAGGTTGAACGGGATGAACAACGTACAACTGCCACCGAACCATTCGACCTTGATGATGTCTACGATAGCTATCACGATCACGACATTGATGCTACCTTGGGACTGCCTGGCAGCAATGCTGTGCATGCACTAACCAGACAACCTTCGCACAAATTACGCGCTAATTATATCCCAAGCGCACGCGCTAAAGCATTTCCCGTGCCACCGGTTATTCGTGCTCGTTATGGAGCCAAGGCAAAGACGGAGCATTTAGTTTCGACGTCGAGCGAGGTTATGACCAGTGACGAGACCATGAAGAAGTGCGAAGCTCCCAAAGCAACGGTCACTCTACCGGTGGCAAAGAAGGATTCAACGATGCCTGCTATACAGGACATTCGAGACCAATATTATTAATTTCTTGTCAAGTATTCTTATTGGCATTTCTAGAGGCATTGATAATTATTAGTTCCACCACATAGCACTATTAGACATGGCTCGTGGCGCACATGAAAAGTCACGAATATTGCAAGCGTAGCATATACCTAGTCTTTTTGACACGGCTAGCGTTGTGCCAGTTGAGACAGCCACTTGAAACACAACGTCTGACGTTAGAGGACAAGCGAAACACTTCGGTTGTAAAGTGCAATCGTTGTGGGATGGAGCAGCAGGTGATGAATGTCCTTGGGAGACATCGCCCTCAGGCCTATTGTACAATTGCAACGGGCTACCGAAAAGTCAATTTTGTGCATCCTGCAGTAGCTCGCAGTCAAAGAAGCTCAAGTCAGCCCAGTCTCCTTGTGAAAGGATGCAGCTCAAGTTGTGCTTCCAGGGTCTGTTGGCAAGCAGCTTTCTCGCGTTGACAGCGGCACGACCACAAACTCAACCAGTCCCTGCAGCAGCAGCAGCAGATCCAGCGACCACCTTTCAGCCGATTGGCAATGGGTTTGTCGGAGGAGTAAATGTCCCTGCCGGTGTAGCGCCCGGTGCTACAGTCAATAACGTCAATGGGATCGGCGTAGGAGCCGCCATCAACAATAACAACAATAATCCTCTAACCAGTGCTGGAGGAAATGTCTTTGGACCAGGTGCCGTGCCAAATGTTGCCGGAGCCGTCGCAGCGCCAGGTCAACAACAGTTGGCGGCGGGCATTGGTGGTCCACAGCAGCTGCGACAGGGTAATCGCGTGGGAGCCGGAGGCATCAACAGCGTCTATCTTCCACTGGGCCGGACACAGGTCCTGCCGAACCAGCGCTTCGGCATCAATACGCGCATGCTGGTACAAGTGGCCGAGGGCGAACTCTTGTGCGATGCCGGACCATTGGGCCCCAATGTGGGATTCCCTGGTGGAGCTGCTGGTTTGCAGCAGCAGCAAGGGCAAGAGTTTCTCTTGCGGACGGGACAGACGTTCAGGTTCAGAGGCTCTCAAGGACTCGGCGGACCCGGAAACAGTCTCAACCAGAACCTGCCACTCGAAGCCTGCATCGCGCAGCGACCAAGTGTCATTCTGGCCGAGCCGTACTAGCAATAGTAAAGTACAAATCCGTCCATATGCACATGCATAGCAGCAGAATGTAACGGGCATGACTGATGCCGAGTTCTGGTTGCTGTTTTGATGTGCGTGATGATTTTCTGTGTGTGCGTGCGGGTAACTATGAATGATTATGCATGCATAGCTTGCAGCAGCAGGAGGACGCACGTGCAGAAAAGCGAAGAGCGTGAGGCGTGTTGACGGGTTGCGCGCATTAAGCAGGTAAATGCGTTCATTGCTGCTACACCACCCACCACCACACACGCCAAAGTGTATGCAGGTCAAACACGCATCTCTACTGCAGCACGCTCATCTACGCAGCCTGGGACATACTTGCCAATTTCCTTTCCTTTCACATCCCATACATCCTGGCCATTCTTCTCTTGATTTGCTAGGGTATCTCTCTGTCCATCACACTCATGGATCAATACGGTGGCAGGTCGGACGAACCGACGAGACGCAGGCGGCGAACCACCACTTTGGAGCTCGAAATCCTCGAGAATGAATTCGCAAAGTGTGACAAGCCATCGATTTCGGAACGAGACAGGTCAGAGATACTTGCAAACGAAGGTTGATACATAACTCACATGTCCAGAATAAGTGATCTCATCAGCAGAACCGATGTCGATGGGCCTGGCATGAATGGTCGTGAAATACAAGTCTGGTTTCAGAATAAGCGCCAAGCAATACGTCGCGCACAGGTATGTGGACACTCTACGTATTCTCCTCGACAAGAATCATGCTGACTCGTCAGGGTGCTTATCCACTATGCGAACCAATGAGCGATCGAGCAAGGGCGAGACTCGCAAACGAGCAGTTATTTGGCATAAAACTAGATTCTGCATCACACGATCAAACGACACCACCCGGGTCTTTCACGTCGCCAGAGGACTCTGGCAGCAGTCAAGTAGCAGGTACGCCGTACACGGCTCCACGCTTCGGCCTGACCACTCCGAAGAATTCAGCTGTGGTTCGTGACAGGAGAGCACAACTCGTCCTGTCTGACGTCGGTGATGGTCATGCAGAAGTCATGTTTTCACCGACCCCGCTCAAACCCAGCAGCCCACCTCGAGTGCCTGCGCTCATCACACCCATCCGCACACCCCTATCGCGCAAGATTGCCGCCCGTAGTGCCAGCTCCCCGGCTCTGCTCTCACTGCGCACGCCGGTCCTCTCAAACAATCAGGGATCGGCAATGAGAGATACGACCGCTCGCACCAACAATCTGGCGACTCCAACGCAATCCGAAACCACAGTACCTCTCAGCACTCTCCGAAGCTTGAAACGCCCGCATTCATTTGTCTCTACGCCTGATACGCACAAGTCCACAGAACAACTGTCGCACAAGAAGCGTCAGACGATAAGCAAGACCATTATCCACCATGATATCGGCCGTGGCAAGGAAAATATCCCTCCACCCACAGCATTTCCAGCCCCACGCCTGCCTAGCACATCTACAGAACCATCGAGCGACAGCTATGGCCGTGACATTCGTCGGATACAGTCTGAAAATCTCGGGCACACATGGCCTTCCGTGCCTGGCTCACCATTAGAGTCCATGAGGACCATGCCGGCAAGAGTAAAACCTAGAGCGATACAATTTCCTTCCAAGGACGACGCAGGCGCGCCGAGTGTGCCACAGAAGAAGATGTCTGCTGAAGAGTGCGCTTTGAGCTTGGTTTCCCTGGCCCATGCTTCTTGAGCGTTTCCAACTTTTTGCTTGGCATTTCTGAGTCCTCCTGCATCATGCATTGCGCACGCTATGTCACAGCTTAGCTCATTCAGGTGTTGTATGATTAGTGTAATGTGAATATGTACTTCTACATGCCATCTGCACTACAAATTGGTGATTCGAAGGATGCTTTGTGATTCTGCTCAACGATCGCGAAGCTTTTGAGTGTTCAGCCGTTTGATCCACGCCGCAAGCACGGATAAAGTGCGGCGCAAGGTTTCCTGTGGCAGGAGTTCAACCACCGCTGATGATGCACACAAACACGTTACAGACTCTACTTTTCTACCATCGTCCTCGAGACTACTTACGCCATTCTGATCAATCCGACTAAACGACGCAGTGAGAAACGATTGCGTCCTGCGTCAAAATTGGTCATTGCAACAATCGGGTCATCCAAACGAGCCCAAGATATCGGTTGATTCTTCAAGCAAAGCTGCCTCGACGAGCGCGTGTACAGCGAGACCATGAAGCCAGCTCATTCGAGGCGGTTCCGGCCAGCGACCACGATACTCACATCGATCGTGGCCTTGACGTTCATATACTTCTTCACGCTCTCCCCTACACCCTCACGACATTCGAGGCGTCTCAACACAGGGGTACCGCTAAGCAGCTCAATCAAGCGATATAATCTCAATGCCGGTATGTCAATTTATAGATCTTTTGCAGCCAAAGCTCATGATTGTATAGTTTCTGCATCAGCGAAAGCGGCAGCCAATAGAGAGAGAGTTCTAATATTGACTCCGATTGCGAAATTCTATCCCGAATACTGGGCAAACCTTCTTCATCTGAGTTATCCACATGAACTCATCGATCTCGGATTCATTGTATCAAAAGGTCATCAATCGAATGCCGTGCTCGGACAGTTGGAGGAGGCTGTAAATAAAGTACAGACTGGGTCGAAAAAGGCACGTTTCGGAAGCATCAATATACTACGACAAGATTTCGAGACTAGTACGGGCCAGAGTGAGAAGGAGAGGCACGCGCGAGCGGCACAGAAGGAGCGTCGTTCTGCACTGGCATTGGCACGTAATCAGCTCTTGCTCTCCACACTGAGTCCGACGACGAGCTGGGTGCTGCATCTCGACGCGGACATTATCGAGACGCCAGCGACACTGATTGAGGACATGACGCGGCACAACAAGGACATTATCGTGCCGAATTGCTTCCAACGCTTCAAGAATGACGCGGGCAAGGATGATATCCGCCCGTATGACTATAATTCGTGGCATGAGAGTCAGGCCGCACTGGACATGGCGGCTGGTATGTCGGAGGATGAAATCATCCTCGAAGGGTATGCCGACATGGCTACTTGGCGTCTACTGATGTCTGGCGAATTCGAAGCGCCGGCTGATGGCACATATACCGGCTCGAGGACGGTGGAGCTCGATGGCGTCGGTGGGACTGCATTGTTGGTCAAGGCAGACGTGCATCGTGATGGAGCCATGTTTCCCACATTTCCCTTTTACCACTTGATTGAGACTGAGGGTTTCGCCAAGATGGCGAGACGGTTGGGGTACCAGGCGTGGGGATTGCCGGATTACCTCGTCTTTCACTACAACGAGTGATGCGACGAAATAGTACTGCTTAGAAATGAATGCATTGCGTGTTTGGCCATGTTTCTTCATTTATCGCTCGATCTCCACTTGACGAGCCTGAATTTCTTCTTGTTCTTGCCTTGCGTGACTGCCGGCGCAACATAGTGTTTTGGAGTGATGCCGGCCGCCGAAGTGAGTGTGAGCAAGACTGGACTGATTTGCAGGATATACGCATCGAGTCGCAGGAGCATGCGTTGGGCTAGTTCGAGGTAGGCGTCGAGGAGATGCAGCTTGATGCGCAGCTCGGTGATGGCGTCGAATTGCGCGGCGACGACGGTCCCGTGTCGTGGCCGTCGTCCCTGCAGTCGTCGCGAGATACTGTCCCTCATACGTGTCGCGATGGTGCTTCTGTCGCGATCATTAGGCAATGTCATGTCGGTGACACTAGTACTAGGGGTGTGACGGAGGAACCACTTGTATAGCGTGAGAGACACGGTGAAGCACGTCACGAGGGTCGAGGTGCGCGTGTGTCGCGTCACCAAGGAAATGAGCGTTTCCATCATGATCTTGTCGTCCTCGTTTCCTTTCTTGTGTCTAGTACAAGTAAAGGAAACGACGGGCAGAAGTAAATTCGAAAAAATGAAAGGATCGGACAAGGTTCAAAGGCAGGACGTAGTATAAGATGTCCTGATGAGGCTGGTAATCCTTGTTACCAGCCTCCTTGTGGCACAGCGATGTGGCGAATCTTGTTTGTGAGAATCAAGATATCGGAGATTCGGATCGAGAGTCATGAACATGAATTGAAGACTCTATCGAAGGACAACCATTCACCATCAATATATACGTGAACATATATTGCCAAGGCAGACCTAGAAGGATCGCAGAATAAAGTTTCTGGTGGCTTAGATGTGGAGAATCGGGGCTGCGGGTAGATATTACCAGGCACTCCCGCGAGTCCTCGAACGCGATTTCGTGTCAAACTCTCCAACGTGGACCGTCATTCTTTCTCCACTCGCTGCACCGCACTTCAAGTATAGTCGTGTTCTACAAGCCTGTATCACTTCATCAACACGCATTCTGGTTGTCTTGTCGGTCAGCATGAGTGCTGGTGCCAGTGTGGTCGCTAGTCTGCAGCAGTCACTGGCTGCCGGGGACGACAAAGTCGCGGAACTACATCAATACATCTCCGAAGGCACTCACCTGGACCTCTCTGCAGCATGGACTACAGCAGTACAGTCGAACGATAGTGCTTCATCCACCGCGATATGTAAAGCAATCTCGCAACTTCTCATCAAGATTGATGGCGAAAGGGGATTCGCCAGTCCTGGCTCCGCATTCATTAGGCGTGTACTGGCCGAACATGCACGATCGATCCTGCGCAACCTCTCTTCCATGCGTCCAATGTATGTCAATCCGACTTTGCGTCTGCTCATCACTATGGCTCAATTCGATGCCGGGGCACTCTCGAACGATGTCTACTTGGCGCTCGATTTCCCAACCTTCAAAGTGCTGCCGAAACTCTTGACGAGGACGGGACCACAAACACAAAAGCCAAAGGTGGAAATGGTGACGCTCGGGAAGAGGAAGAGAGAGGATCATTCGTCCAAGGATGCGACACGAGGTCTGTTTGTGGCACTCTTGTTCACCCTGCTGAATAGAGCCCCGACCAGCGTCAAAGCGGAGATTATACAACGACGACCAATCATGCAGGAATTGGTGAAGCACTTGCCTACAGATCCAGACGAATCGATCGTCAAGACTCTGAAAGGATTCCAGTCCATCATCGAGAACCGCGAGATACCCAGGCCTGCAAAGATTCAGTGCTTCAACGAAGGAATTCTGTCTCAATTGGCTGGTCTGTATTCACACATCCCATCAATGGCAGTGGGGGAGGAGATCAAGGACACCGTTATGGAGGACTTGCCGGAAGCGCAGACAGAGCAAAGTAGAGACCTTCAGACAACTGGCGATGAGAAAAGCTCACAATCAAGTTCGACGACAACTGCAAGCGAAGACGGTCCGGCTCCTCTGAGTCCGGTCTCGCAGGCACTAGCAGAATTCTTCCTGGTTACTACCACAATTCCCGACCAAGGCGTCTGCTTCGCGTCCAAAGGCTTGATTCCTCCAGCAAACAAGAAATTGTATAATCCTATCCTAGGCTCTTTCATTCTGACTCTGGACATTGACGACAGTTCGCAAGCTGCTTTGTTGTCGGCCATCCTTAGGTCTACACCTGAGCTCATTGCGCACTGGCATCAAAACACAAAAGTGGACTTTACCCCGCGCCTCGACACTGAGTGGATTCAGCGTATGCAGCTTATGGAGCGGTCCGCCCTGTTCGAGTTCTCACCAGAGACATTGACGAATCTGAACCAGATTCCAGACTTTGTCATTATCGAGAATATCTTGCCTACGCCACTTGTCAAGATTGCCACGAAGGAATTGCAGCACGACTCTGCATTGGTCAATCTGATGACCTGCAAGACACTTGCAAAGTGCCTAGGACCCCTACGATCACTTAAAATTGAAGACGACAGAGCGTATGACCTCATCGAGCAGATACAAAAGCGCGCTCCACTCGTCGAGAACATTCTTCCCTTGACAATGATTCCTGTTACCAGGGATACTCCGGAGTCTGAGGTCCTTCTGAGAAGGTCGGCGATAGAAATACTGGAGACATATCTGTTCGCGTTTGTCGGCCTGCCAAACTTTGACTTTGTCAAGTTGTTCAACATGATCCTGAGCGCCAAATGCAAGAGTCCGCCCGGCATGGCTGCCGATGCTGACGCAGATCTCGTCGAGTCGCTCATGGACTTCAGCGACGACGATGAGGAGGGTGACGAAGATGACGCAGACTTGACGTATGCGACAATCGCCGAGCAGGTATCTGTCCTCCTCATGGCAGAACATCTACAAGGACTACCTTGGCTCACGAAACGTGGAGGCTCTCAATCAATCCTCGTCACTGGCCTGAGGTATATCGCGAATGACACCACGCGACTCTCGAAAATAGCCGCTGGGGCTTTATGGAAAATCATCGTTGCAGACTCAATCGCTTTTAGTACTACCTCTCCCACGGCAGTGAGTCCAGCCTGCAAGTTGCTTGCTCTCATCAAGGCGTTGCCACAGGTGCGCGGAGACGATGGTGATGTAGAAGAAGAAGAAGAAGAAGACGAAGACGAAGAAGAACAAGAGGACGAAGAAAGAGAGGAAGCAGAAGGAGAAGACGATGGAGGAAATGCCGTCAAGATTGACGAGATTTTCAATTTCATCGAGGAATGTATGATCCGTTTCCAAGCTTCGCCATACAAATACTGGGATCAATTCTCAGAGCTGTGCACGGCACAAGGTTTCGATATGAATTGTGACCTGAGCTTGATTCTCTTCGCATTCAAGGAGCAACTGCAATTCGTGGCCGACAAGTCCTACATCAAGGACTGGTATGGCAATGTGCTCATGCACCTGAGTGATATAGGAGAGGATAGAGCAGTCTGTGAGGCACTTTTTGGTGACAAACTTCCTGTTTCGAGATTTTCGCAGCGTCCCAGCTTGTGGAATGCCGTCAAGGCCACGTTCGCTATATACAGGGGCAACGTCAATAAAGATAAGTTGGACCCGGATGCTGAAGAACCATACGCTGATGGGGACGATTCCGATGATCAATTGAGTTGGGAGAATGGCGATTCATTGCTCGATTTGCACTGGACTTTCGTGCTCAGTGTGCCGCATCAAATAACGGAAAGTGACGCTGAGAGTTTCAAGAATTTCTGGATCGACTTGTGGTCGGCCAAGTCGGACATCAGTCAAGATGATGCTGAGCAAGTTCTTCTTGGCATTGTCAACTGGTTCGAACAGTCTGACACTGAGAATAATAGCAAGCTGATGAACCTCATTGAACGTCTCTTCCTGCTCACGGATACGGGCCACGCGGACCTCGATAATGTGCTCACGACACAACAGGTGCACCAATTGACTGCGAAATTCCTGGATCAAGGTCGAAATCTGTCCTCGCTGAATAAGGCAGCCCTACTTCATGGCTTTGTCGATAAGCAAGAGGCGTCCACTTCCACGGCTTTATTCGTAAGAATGTTTAGTGCAGACGATTTCTATCACGATCTTGTCTTGCATTCATTGACCAGAGCTATTGAGCGCGAAGCTCTCGCTTTTTTCCCATTGCAGGATTACATATGCGTGGAGCACAGTCAGACATTCAGGGAACGAGCGAGCGCACTCGAGGACTTGTATCAAGTCAGACCAGAAAACACTGCTGATTGCATTTCTGCCTATTTCTCGAAATTTGATATCTCGGTCGTGCCGGCTTCGTTCATCAAATGGGCAGGCTCAGTGCCTTTCGAGCACGCCGCCAAGGTCATTGCCAAACTGCTCGAGTCTGAGTCTCAAGAGGTGCGAGAAACTGGTTTACGAGTCTCGGAGTCTCAACAAATCATATTGAAAGCTATTCCTCCAGGACTCCCGTTGAGTGACGCAGTTCTTCGGTGCATCCGTGCAAAGTTTGAGCTGCATAGTCATGTACAGCCTGGAATGATTAAAGAAGTGCTAGGAATGCTGGATGCCAAAGACGTACTTGATAAACGGAATTTTGAACTTCTTTCTGCCGTGGACGCAGGTTCATGCGAGGAACTTGACAAAGAGAGTTCCGATCACTTATCCGCATATCATGTAAAGCTGATCGATTTACTTACACGGCAATTTGCTGAGCAACGCGCACAAGAAAAGAAGCGGATTGAGTATCGCATAAAGGATGCCTTGCCGATTCTAGGACGATATATTGCCAAATCCAAAAGATTTGTTCTGGATGTGGGAAGGTCGATGCTCGATACAATGAATTTGGCAGCCATCGAGAATCAACTTCGCGTGAAAGAAGTACTCGAGCTCTTCACAGGCATAGTCAAGTCTACTGAAGATGAAGCATTCAACTACGCTCGGACCATTCAAGCGATTCTGAGCGAAAGCCTTATTCTGGAGGAAGAGGATGTGCGTCTTGCTAGCATCAAGTTGTTGCATGCACTCATTCTACACGAACCAAAAAAGGCCAACCTCAATATCATGGATGAAGCACTGAAAATGTACAGTGGCACACTGCTGACTCCCGACCTCTTGTTGCTTGATATCCTCTGCTCCCTTGAAAAAGCTTTAGGAGTGTCCCTTGGTTCACGCATCAAGAGCTGGCGTCTGGTGGAATCGCTCAACGACATTACGATCGGTCGCAGCAAGACTGATGCAATCTTATCCTCCGAAATGGCACAATTCACCATGACGCACTTTGCGGAACATGATACGGTTGAGCCATCAGATTTCCGCATCAAGAGGAATCACATGCTCACGTGGGAAGCAATGCACTGGACACGCGAAGAGGAGGAAGAGAGGGGATACAATCTACCGACGAACGCGTCCAAGACGTATGATTTGCGGTACATGATACCACTGATTGCAGGCTACATGCACGCGGACCCTTCCTTTTCGATGCTCAAGCAGTTGATTGATCACCATGCGGCCGGACTAGCGTTTCTCGGGCTCGCGTCAAAGGACACGGCGGTGCGTCAACAGGCGTCACAGCTCCTGTCCAAGTTTGACGGCATGATTCAGGCCTCGACGATTCGTGAAAAGGCACAATTGTCGACCATCTTCCAAGTGGTCAAGAATTCCCTGTCGGCGGAATCACTGCGCGAGTCACCCATCCCACTCATCCACGCCATCTTTTTAGGTCTAGCGACACACATGATGCTCGTGCCTTCGCACTTTTTATACGAAAAGATGAATCGGTTCCTGTTGGCGCGTCCACAACTCGACTTCAACGACATTCCAATGTTTCTGAACCTCTTCAAC
This sequence comes from Taphrina flavorubra JCM 22207, assembly GCA_000836175.1. NCBI lineage: Eukaryota > Fungi > Ascomycota > Taphrinomycetes > Taphrinales > Taphrinaceae > Taphrina > Taphrina flavorubra. The sequence goes on along the minus strand of DF819275.1, from coordinate 20,504 downwards.
TCACACGAAGGGTACGTCAAACACGTCACCTGGATCCTCTCGCTCTTGGCGGCCGGTCTCCGCGGGAACCGGGACCAAAATGATGGTGCTGCGTATGCGCGCAGACACGTCCTGGAGATGTGTATGGGCCTGTATAATGCCAAGACGGCGAGCACGAGAATCAAGCAAGGTATCAGGGAGTTGTTGCGGGAGTGTGTCGTCGCGAGCGAGGAGATGAAGTGGTACTTTGAGCGTGTGGGCGGGCCGACGTGGTTGACCATGACGGACGACGCGGCATTCGCCGAGATTCAACAAGTCTTTGAGCAGTAAGTCTTTTATTTCTAATTCATGTATATATATATATTTTAGTATGAATCGCCTGGCTGGACTGGTAGGTCGGCATGTATATATGATCGCTGATGGGTTGCTGCGCCGTAAGAGGCGACACATTGTCCCGTGCCGTCGAGTAACCACTTGTACGTCACGAGTCCCTCTAAGCCGACGGGTCCACGGGCGTGAATCTTGCCCGTGGCGATGCCGACCTCGGTGCCGAACCCGTATCGCATGCCGTCCGCGAAGCGCGTCGAGGCATTGACAAAGACAGAGGCCGAGTCCACTGCCCTCTGAAACTTGGTCGCCACTTTAGTGTTTGTCGTGAGGATGGTGTCGGTGTGGTGGGATCCGTGCGCGTTTATCCATGCAATGGCGGCGTCTGCGGTAGGTACGGAGCGAATGGATAGTGTAAGATTTAAATGTTCTTTATCGAAATCTTCCTCCTCACTCGCTTCCATGATTCCTTCGTCGTCATCGTATGTCGGCAGATATCGGAGTAGTGATTTCTCCAATAGACACGTCACGTTTGCGGCGCGCAGGGCGGCGACGATTGTAGGAAGGGAATCTGGTATGCGGGTTTCGTGGATGAGGAGTGATTCGAGTGCATTGCATGCGGCCGGGTAATTCGTCTTGGAATCCAATATCACCGGTATGGCCAAATTCAACTCGGCCGACTCGTCGAGGTAGGCATGACATATTCCGTCGGCGTGACCCATGACGTTGATTTTCGTATTATCCTTGATACTCCTCACGAGTGCATTCGAGCCGCGCGGGATGACGAGGTCGATAAACTCGTCCTGCTCGAGGAGTCCGCTGACGTCCGCGCGACTCTCGACCAATTCGATAGCGGATTCCGGTATCCCTGCCTCTTTCAGTGCGCGCTTCACGAGCGCCGATAGTGCGCGGAAAGAATGCGTCGATTCTTTTCCTCCCTTCAAGATGGCCGCGTTCCCACTCTTCAAGGCGAGGGCGGTGATGTTGACAATAACTTCTGGACGAGCCTCGAAAATGACCAACAAGACACCTATGGGACACAATACACGACGCAGCACGAGACCGGTATCTAATTCTCGCTTCTGTGTGCACTGACCCACCAAATCACGCAACCGACTCACGTCCAGCACTCCCTGCGCCATCTCATCGTATTTCCCCGGTTTACTGAGGTCCAGTCGAGAGATGAGACTCGTCGCCTGTCCAGCATCCTTTGCCGCCGCTACGTCTTTTGCATTCTGCGTCAATATATGCGTGCGTTCATCAATCAGGAGTCGATTGAGGATTTCGAGACACTTTATCCTCTGGGCCGCCGACAAGGTTGATAATATCCTCGAAGCATCACGGGCCGCCGACGCAATCTCGCGAGAGGACGACATGCGCACTTCGTCGTCTAGTAAGATAATGCTACTTTGATGACTCGATTTTTCTAAACTTTTTGTAGATGAGATTTTGGGTTGCGCTCCACTTGCGGGAGGCTTCGGGAATGGCTTCACACGGGTCTCGCCTCCCCGCATCTCGTGACACAAATTCCATCTTTTGGAGGATTGATGTCCATGTCCTATTTATCGCTCGCAAGATAAGAAGTAGCTCTTTTAATATTTGCAGCGCACAGTAATTATATACCGCCAGGGCTTTATAGTTGAATGGCTACTACCGTGGAAGAATATCTGCCGGCATACCAATCGCATGACGTAGATGAGGACGTGCATTTCGGCATAGACGTGCTCCTCTCGCCGACGACCGGATTGGCGCTGCAGTGCGACAAGTACCGCGACTACCACACGGTCGATGTCTTGCCGTGCGGTACCATCGAGGTTCAGCAGTACGCGCAAGACGCCGGTCCGGCGCGCGTGATTGGCGTCATTGCGCGGGACAACAAGTTTCGTCTGCTCAAGAGTAATGTGCAAGTCACCGTCAAGAACAAGTTTAGCATGACGCGCGCACAGGGCCCGCTCTGCATGTACTCTGAGTTTCAGTACGACGGCGAGCATTACCTGTGGCGCGTAAAGTATAAAGTACAAAATCACCGACAAGTCCTGCACAATTGCGTCCTCTTGCGCGACGAAAAACTCGTCGCATCATTCATTCCCGATCCCAGTCACCATTATGATGATGCGGCACAGGACACGAAGGGCACACAGTTGCTCGGACAATTATTCATCGCCTGTCGCGCCGCACAGTGGCCCACGCTCAATATTCCCACAAAGGATAGGATACTGGAGTACATCAAGTACCATGCCAAGGACAGGCACGCAGACATGATGCTCGTCAGTTTCGTCGCGCTCTGGAAGAAGATTCTGCATGAATCCCTCTGTCGCCACGAGGCTTATCAGAGTGATGTCTACCTCTGAGCTGAAGCAATTTCAAACACCAATTTCGACATGAGACGGAATTAGACGATGGCTAGTGTATGGTCATGACGAAGCCTTTGCGTTGCAGTACAAATATCTATATAGTGAAGTAATACGAAATATGTACATGAAAATTCCTGTGCTATTTAAAATGTCTAGCTTCGTGTTGAACTTGAATATTTTTGTAGAATTTGAATCATGGACGATCATGAGGTCAGCAATCCTGTTAAGACATCTCAGTGATTGTTGTCGTACAAGTCTTTGAAGTGACTCGGTCGAGCCAGCAGTGCCGCTGGCTCGTCAAACTCAATGACCTTGCCGGCATCAAGCACGACAATCTTGTCGAAATCCAGAATAGTGTCTAGACGATGAGCGACGGCAATAATGGTGCAGTCCCAAAACTCCGATCGAATGATTTCCTGCATCAATTTATCGGATTCATGGTCCACGGAACTAGTCGCCTCATCCAACACTACAATTTTGGACTTTTTGAGCATGGCACGAGCTAGGCAAAAGAGTTGTCTCTGACCATGTGAGAAGGACTCTAGATCGAGGTCCATGTCGAGCCCGCCAAGGGTGACGACAATGTGCCACAAGTGGACACGTTCAAGGGCTGCTCGTATCTCATCATCTGTGTGCTGCGTCTCCGGGTCCACATTCTTCCGGATGGTGGTGCGCAGAAAACACGCTTCCTGTGGGATGGCATTGAATGCTTCTCGGACTCTTTGTCGTGGCAGCGTAGTGATGTCGACTCCATCGACGGTGATGCGGCTTCCTGGTGCCACCTCGAGCATGCGAAACAAGCAAGTAATCAGAGAACTCTTGCCACTTCCGCTGCGTCCGCAAACGCCAATCTTCTGACCTGCCTTGATGGACAGTGTCAAGTCTCTGATGACGAGCTCAGAAGTCGGCGTGTACGATGCAAAGACATTCTCAAATTCGATCGCACCGGCACATGGCCAAGTCTCCGGTGCAGTCTCCACTTCGTGCACAAGGTTTTCGCACGCAGTCTCATCATTGAAGCTCTTCAACCTTGAAACGGCACCGAAAGAACTCTCAAGCACCGTCCATTCCTTCACAATCAGTGAAAGTGATTCATTGAAGGTAAGGACATTCAATAATGCTAGACCGACAAAGCCTCCTCCAATTTCATTACGCAGCTTGACAATCAGAACCATAAGTACCAGTGCCAGTCCAGTGACCAAGAGATCGAGTACCAGGCCTAGCCACCTCTGTACACAGTACAACAGATAGTATGGTTTTTGGCTAATGTCCAATAGTTGCGAATTTTTCAGTTCAAAGTCATGCGACCAGCCGAATGCACGTAAAGTGGCCAGACCCGAGAGCGTTTCAATAAAGTTGGAGTATAGCGGCGATTTTGCTTCCAGGTCCAGGATACGCAGCTGCTTTGACGTCCGGAGATAGTACTTTTGTAGGATCCACAGTGCGAGAATAACTGGCGGCATGACTGCAGAAAAGATCTTTGCAGAGAGACACATCAGTACGGCCCCAATGATAGTCTCGACCAGACTGAAAGCAAGGTTGATGAACGCAAAGGGCAGTTCAGAGTCAATGACTGTGAGATCCTGGCTGAATCTGTTGATTGTTGTACCAGTGTCAGTAGAAGTGAAGAATGACAGAGGAGCATTGATCACTGTGTGCAATAAATTGGTGTGCAGTACTCGAGCTGATTTCGGAACCATCCGGACGATGAATAACTCTATGCTGTAAACATCCACCAGCATGGAGACACAGCTCAAAGCGGCAAAAATTCCAAAGTACAGCCCGTTGACTGAATTGCCGTGCTGCGTGACTGCATCGGTCCAGTACGTAACGATAAGCTGCGAGATCTTGCTTGCAGAGCCAGCAAACAGGACGGTAAGGAGGAAAATAATGTTCGCACTCCAGCCGAACGACTTGAAATAGTAGCCATAGGTCGAGAACTCGCTTCTGTCACCGTTACTGTGCAAGATCTCACTTGCAGCGTCGCTGGTCACTGGAAAGTTTTCAAAGTCCTTGGGCAAGTCGTAATATCGATCTTCAACAGTGCTTTCGACCTTGGCCACTGCGTCTTGCTCGTGGCGGATTGCATTCAATGTTTGATGTGCGCCTTGCTCAAGTATCCTGCCCTCGGCACTGAGTACGATAATGTGATCTGCGTAGGCGAAACGATGAACCGCATGAGTAACCAAGACGACCGTCACGTTCATTTGTCTTAACAGACCCTTCTTGCCCAACAGTCTTGTGAATATGCTGGCCTCGGTAGTAGCGTCGAGACCACTGAAGATGTCGTCAAGAAACATCAGTGGTTGTTGTGAATAGACTGCACGCGCCAATGCTAGACGTTGTTTCTGGCCTCCAGAGAGTGAGATGCCACCACTGCCGACTTGGGTCAGGTCTCCTCGAGACATCTTGGCAATGTCTACGTCGAAAGCACATGCATGCACGACCTTGTTGTACCAAGCACGTCTATAAGTCGATGGACCTACAATGTTGTCTCTGATGGTTAGATTCTGGATCCACGGCGTTTGGTCGACATATGAAGTATTTAACACCTCGGTGTGAACAAAGCCACGAGTAGCGGGCACTTCTCCGAGAAGTCCCTTCAGTAACGTGGACTTGCCTGATCCTACAGGACCAACAATGAAGGTCAAAGAACCTTTAGCAATCTCAAAACTGAGATCCTTGAGCACGGATCCCTTCGTCTCAAGCCATGAAAAGTCGGCATTCTGTACTCGGATCATGCATGTTCCAGCCGCTGCTTCGCTCCGAGGCAGACGAGCGAGCTCGATCGATTCATGGTGATTGATATGGTCTTCGACGTCCGAATCAGCATCTTGAGCATGTCTTATGCGATGATCATTTCTCGAAGGAGAATTCAGATACGCTTGTACCCTAGCATAGCAGGCTACAGAGCTGTTCAGCAATGAGAGAGTCTTCGTCGCGGTATTTATTGGGCTTGCCAGCAGAGAGATCAAAGTCAATGCTGAATATGCAGAGCCTGCCTGTAGTTCTCGACCAGTTATCTTGGCAATGATCATAAAGACACTAAAAGTCAAGAATGGTGTCATTATCGCAAAGACGTTGGACAGAACCACACGTATCCATAAAAGCCTTCGAAACTCGACCGAAAGCTTCAGCTCGTTCATTCGAAGTAAATGTATCAGTGCTTTTAGTCGGTCGGAGAAGCCAAGCATCTTGATGGCTTTCATTTGACCCAGCATGTTCGCCGTCACATCCACCCTCGTCTGTATACTCTGTAACCAATTCACTTGAGCACGCTTGAGATACCTGCCCATCGAATAGACCAAACCCGTAGCAACCACAGCCATCACAACAGGCGCGAGGAAAGACAGACCAAGCTCTCTTTCGAGTAGGTAGAAACAAATGGCACATTCCAGAGGGACAGCCCACAGTTCGTGCAAGGTCGCGGCGCCGAGACAGATGGTCTCTACATCATTGGACATCAGAGTGACCGCTGCTGATTGATCGAGCTCTGTGATGCTCAATTCCACAGTTTTAGCATAGATCTGACTGACCAAAGCACCTCGAGTAGCTACGACCATGCGGTAGACCATATGATAAAAGAGCCCATTGAAAACGGCAAGACCAAGCAGCACAACACCGAAGGCCCCGGTAAGACCCCATCCAATCCGATCGGGCGCATTGAGATCGTTTGCAAACTCGATGGTGCGGCTGAGCAGTAGAGGTTGTGTATACTTGAACGCGATGAGACACAAGCGTGGCAGTATACAGCTTAGCATGAACGGTAGAACAGTTTGAAGTGTAGAAATAAACAATCCATGCTTCCTTGTCCGAAGACCACCAACGAATTTCTGGATCGACTTCTTCTTGAGCTCAACTGCACTCATCGTCTCGTCGATCGGATAGAGATTGTGATCATTGATGTTGCCCTTGAAACCATCCTGCATTAATTGATTGAGCCACCAGAAGAAGCTGCGACTATAAATGCCACTGGTGCTTTCCGGAGAGCTCTCGAGGTATGGCTCAAGTAGGATGCCCCGCTTCTCCTTGGCCTCGGTCAGAAGCAATAGCACCTTGACTCCGATCGAGGATGTCAGTAGGGCAGGTAGTGCTGTAGTAACGGTGCTTGTATTCAACCAAAGAGTGCGAGATCGAACAATGTCAAAGAGAAGCGTGAGCAGTAGATAGACGTTGATAATTTCGGAAGGGCGTACACTACGGACGTGCTCCATATGTGAGAGCACACAGAGAGCGATCGCGTCGATGAACGAGAGCGCGGCAGCCGGTAAACTGGCAATCGAGCGCAAGTGATTGTCGCGAGACCACATGACAATCAGCGCGAAGCGCATACATGCGTAAACGACCAGAAATAGGAGCTTGCTTTCGTGCAAGTCGCTCTTGCGAACCTTTCTGCTCTGATTCCAGAGCCATGTAACTCTCGCAGGCACAAAGAGCAGGAACAGTATCGAAGGGATGATTGAGAGAATCGTGTCCTGGAAGAGGAGCGTGAAATCGAAACTACCTGGTACTGCAGGCCCAAAGTCGCGCGAGCTCTGCAGGACTGCAGTGAGATTCGACATTCTGGCAGCCTGTATCGAAGTGCCAGGCGGGATTCTCAGTCGTAGCTTACCAGAGGAGGTACGTAAATCGTAGACAGCAATGAAGCAGCGCGCTGAGTGACTGAGTAGGTGACTGAGTCATGCCAGCGAGCAGGGGGCCGATGCCTTGCTCAGCGCGGGCGGGTCAGAGATAAAGGCTGGCAGGCGATCTGAACCAATCTTGGGTGGAGACTTCGATTGTGTGGAGATGCGCGATTTCCTCGAGTTCCCACCTTCGAGCTTCTTCCAACGTGGTTCACCTGCCAGCTTCTTGCTTGTGGTTGATTTCCAGGGTTCTGGGCGCACAAAGTCGGCGGCGGCTGGGAAAGCTTGAAACTCGCGGGCGGGCGCACCTTCCGTTTCGGGGGTTTCTGTTCATGATCAGTGTGTGTCGCACTCGTGGTTGCGAGGCTCCCATACCCTGGCTCAGCAAAAGAAATTCTGGTGATCCTTCTCACTGTCTGCAAGCTCATGGTCTCTGCATAAGCCATAGCGTGTGCAAGAAATCCAGTTGGTACGGACTGCGATCAATGATCCTTATGCCTGATCGATTGCGCCCGGACAACTCAACTGCAACTGGTCAGTACCCATATGCATATGAATCGGGGCTTGGTAACCTTACGCAGCGATGAGTTCCTCCGCCTGTGCTCTCCTCAGGGTTGCCGCATCCTCGAACTCGAAGAGAGTGTCAACAAATTCTGCGCGACTAAGCAACAGAATCGCAACACTCTCCGCGAGTGAGGCTGTGAATGCGATCAACCCCTCCCACCGAAACTGTCCACCAAAGTAGTGAGACCAGGCGTGCGGCTGCTGCAAAAGTAAAATACTGGCGGTGTGCAGCGCCAACAACACACTGGCCACCACTGAGGTGTACAGACGGTGGGAGTTGAGGAGAGCGGCCACCTTGATCACTGTTCCAATTGCGCCCACAAAGCCCACCAGGAAGGCTGGGCCACTCCAGCTAGCAGTGCCAGCTTGAGCAGTGGCCCAGCCTGCAATGATGGCACAGACCATGTACGCGATCCATGGCAGACTCGCTTTCCTGAGACTAAGCCGACGCGTTCCCGTCCGGACTTGCCCGATATCTCCCAAGTGCAGCTGGGAGATGATACCCGTCGACTCGTTGGCACCGACAAGCACGTCCGCACGGTCAGCCGTATTTGCCTCTTCTAGTCTGTCGGCCAATCTTCTGAGGGCAGCAACTTTCATCTGCCATGGCTCGCGATCCACCGTCACCACAAGTGCATCAGCATTTGAGACCGGTGATGATCTGCGGTGTACCGGGCTCGCTCGTCTCTGTTTGCGTGATGGCATCGTACTGTCTCGAGGATCTTGTTGAGAGAAATCTTTTGAAACTTGAACTATCACATGAGATGATCGAAATCTTGTGAGCTATTTCAGGAACTCTTGTAGCTTCTACTCTTTGCCCTGCTCAGTTGTGAACAGCTTCCTCAGGAACAAGATAGATTGCATATATTGCACTTATTGCACCTGGCAAACATGAACTATCGCGTCTCGCAGTCCGCAGTCCGCAGTCCGCAGTCCGCAGTCCACAGCTCACAATTCACAGTACGCAATTCACAGTTCACGTTCACGCGCTGAAGGTACCTTTCTTACCATCCAACGACTAGCCTGAGTTAACACGCATCAACGTAGACTCATACTGACAAAGCTTGAAGAATGAACTGGAGATGTACAAGGTATGATCTGCATTACTTCTAACCTCGAGCTCTACATATATATGTCCTTGGCACACCTGCCACTACGCACGAACGGATTTCTTGGATTGAAAATAAGAGGGTCATAATGATTCCGTAGCCTGTCAGATTGATCCGATTACTCATAGCAAAAGTGCTCTGAACGTCAAGTGCGTCCACCACCCGTGAGAATTGCCTTTGTGTATTCCTGGCGTCCAAGTGATCGGTGATTCTGAAGTGAGACAAACTGCTCGCACACTGGCACCAATAGTGGTACGCAGGGTATGGGATCATTCATTCACATCGGACTGACCTGAGTTCGAAACCAAGTAGACCAGCCACATCATTTCTTGTATGTGTACCGGAGCTGAGGTAGAGAATCCACGTACATCATAGCTAGCTACGGTACCGTCCAGTAGAACTGTGTATGGTAGCATTGATCAGGTCGCTGATCAAGATCGTCCTGCGTACGCGTTTTGAATGAAATTGTCTCTCATGCATGCGGGGACGCCACAACATCCGTCTTTGGCGCAATCACCAACGACGCCTGCAACAGGATGACGACGACGACGACGACTCGCAAGTCCCTATACCTACTTGTCAGGTCTTCGCTACAGCTCGCTGCATTACTCCAAAGAGCTCTGACGGATCGCTCTGAAGCTTGATAGCTTCTAGTGACATGTCATTCTTGCAAGTCCAGTGTTGCAAATTCGTTGGCGGGGTGAGCTTCGTTGTCGATCCATTCAAACGTTCTTTCGAGATTTTGTCCCAGCGAATTGTGCCACCTGCGAAGCATGAGGAACTCTTCAAGTTGTCCGCCAGTCTGAAAAACCTTACAGAGCTGCTTACAGACATCAGATTTCCCCGCGTCAGATACGCTAGTGAAGGAACACCAGCGATGTCATGCTACTTTTGGAGTCTTACTAAGCTGAAATTTGACCTTGGAATTCGAATCAAAGAAATTGAAAAGTGGCTCTACGACGAGACTCTTGTGGGCTTCGATAGCGATCACAGAATCAGATCTATTTATATTGTCTTGATCATGCTACAGGATCATGACATCCGGACCCAACTTGGGATTGAGCACATCGATACTATCATATCCTTACTAGCTTCGTACGACAAGTTGTTCAGAGATGACGCTCTGACATCGAGCCGTGCTCAAGCAATGATGTCGCAGATTGTCGGGCCGCGAAAGCTAACTCGGATATCTTGGATGGACGAAGAAATGGAGGCATGCGATGAACACGAAAATTTTCATTCACTCAAGAATGGTTCTCACACCGATTTATCGTCATCAGCGCATCAAGAAGGCACCAAGGTTACTTG
>DF819276.1:0-105730 GCA_000836175.1 Taphrina flavorubra JCM 22207 | reverse complement strand
TTGTTCTCAAACACGTCTTGATGCACAGGAGGGACGGAGACCGCGGTCGAAACTACGTCCTTGTATGCAGGTGCAGTGACCTCATCGTGTTCTCGGAAAAGCTTGTCGAGCTCAGCGCTCGAATATGCCCGGGTATGATCCAGCGGAATGCCGACCAGGCCAGAAATGGGTCTATCCGGTGAATTGATCCCATCGGTCCATGCAGTGACTGTGCCTCGGGCGAACAATAACCCCAGGATGACGAAAAGATACATCACGATACAGGAAATGACGGTCTTCGATCAGCTTCTGCTGAACATCGCGGCTCATATATATGGCCATGATTCGCGATGGGTGCCATCGACGAGACCATTCTTCCGCCATCTATGCCACAGTCCTTGTGCATGTCGCTTCAGGTTTCATCGAGATGACTGTGTTTCACCTGCACAACGTGTCTATCTTTCACACAATTCCAACTCGAGACAGTCATGTCTATACTCAAAAGGCAGTGCGGCTAAAAATTTGCCTGTCAGATAAAGGTTATATATACGATGACTTGCACCGTTCAAGGTCAAGGCAACGATTGCAAGTGGTTTGGTTGTCTGTATCTCCAATCAACACGAGCCAAATGCACAGCTGAGCAAGCTCAAGACTATAGACTTTCCATTCTTGTGTCCACCAATCCCTACTCTACCACTTGTCTGCATGATAGACGTGTTGTATGCCACAGGTAGTGTCTTGATTGGCTTGAGGGGTAGGACATCCGATCGTCTTGCCACTGCCAGGGGTCGTGGAAGCGCAAGTCTCGACGAGGTGTGCGGCATACGCAGAAGGCTGATTGTACGGCCCGAGAGCCTTGACTTCGATGCGCTTGAGGTTTGCGGAATTGGTGACTTTGGCGGTCAGTGTGCCGGTGTAGTAGTATGAGCAGACCAAGCCTGGTCTGGGAGTTCTGCAGACAAAGTGCTGGAATCTGGCGGTACTCTCGATCGGTGCCCCGTTGCCGCCCGCGATAGTGATGCCGCCGAAGCGATCGATGTTTTGGAGTCTGGTGTACGTCACCACTTTGCCGGTGAAGCCCACGTCCACGAGGAAGGCTTCAACCTCATGACCGCCGTGTTTGCAGTCGGAGATGTAGGTGATTGATGCCTTTTGATGCATCCTGGTTGGCCCTGCAGCCGCTAGCTCTTCGCCGAGCCCCAATGCTTTGACTTCAGGAGACGACGATGACACCTCGATCTGAGTACTGGCCGGGACGGAGCTTTCAGTGGATGTCGTGGACTTTGCATTCGCAAGTCCCGGTGCAGCATGAAGTTTCTCGAGATCTTCAAAGGAGTACTGTGCGTCCTTGTCAAGGACGATGCCGGCAGCACGAGCGGCGTGTTCCGCTGCTGGAGCCGCGGTGACGTTAGCAAGAAGCGCCGTCACCGTGATCAGAACACCAGAGAGGTACTTCATTCTTGGCCTGGATAATCTGATATGCCAGACGTGATGACTCGTCGCCCAAGATGGCGGAGTGAAAGGATCTTGTAGAGTCAAGCGGCGTCTTCAAGCATACTTTGATTGCTGCTCATGCAGAATGAGGTGTCAATATGCCTGAAACACGCATACAATTGATAACTACAAATCCATGTAACTCCAATTTGCGTTTTTTGAACGACATTCGACCCGAGGTGCGACTTCCTACCCCGGGCCATGATCAAGACATGGCGCGTAAGAGCATGCCTGCGGTAGCAATCACATGAGTTTTACAGTCCAACTCTCAAGAAACCGATTGTGACGCGTGCGGCCATGTCTGATAGCTATAGGAATTGCTCCATCACGGAAAAAAAATGTGTCAGGGAGGCGGACGAGGCACGCTTGCAATTGATATGATGCATGTAGAGTCAAATCACATTGCCTCGCCCACGACAACCATAACATTGAGAAGTACAGGCCGCGCCCATCAATATATAATGCACGACGACCACAATCGTTCTTGTTCTGCCTGTACTACACGCGTATATATACTAGTACTGTAGATCCAGAATATACCAATTAATTTATAGCCACGGTAGAGATAATGATCTGTAGATTGAGCCTGGCGCACGTGCCGTGGAGACAACAGCGGCTGGCTGCGGCTGGAAATTGACTTTGGCTGACCACCACAAGTTGCAAGCCGCATTTCCCTGCCTTCCTGCCTTCCTGCCCTTCAATCTGTGCATCTTCATCTATACCAGCTGGAAACACTTCTGGCATGCATGGTCAGTCAAGCACGATGTATAAGTCCCGATTCATTTTTTCATTCCAAGTAAGACTATGATTCGCAGTATAGTGTACTTTGCGCTATGACGAACAGCGCCAACCATACAACTAGTAGACGTGCTGAATCTTGCACATGGTCCGTGGCTCGGGTCTTGGTGACGGACACTTGATGGTGGATCCGTCTCGTGGTGTAAAGGAGCAGGTCTCCACCAAGTGTGCCGCAAAGTCAGCGGGCTGGTCGGTCGCTTGGTATGCACCGACGTCGATTCGCCTTTTCGGTCCGACAGAGGCGACGTAGGCCTTGACGGTGCCGGTGTAGTAGTAGGAGCAGACCATGTCGGACTTTGGACTTCGGCACGCAAAGTGGTGGAACTTTGATTTGCCCAAGATGGGTTCACCGCCATGGCCGCCGGAGTAATTGACGGCGGCGAATGCGTCCATGTTTTGCTTCCCGGCAAAGTTGAATGTCTTTCCGTTGTAGGAGGCGTCGACGATGAATTGTTCGAGATCGACTCCGCCTCGAGCACACTCGGACAGGTAGCTGATTGACTTCACCTGATGCAAGTTGACGGGCCCTCCTGCGGCGAGACTCTGCTCGACGTCGTTGTCGGAGGGAGTCGTGGCGGCATTACCTGCGTCCACGGGCGTCATGGTCTTTACGGCTCCTGACGGTCGTGCTGCATGAAGCTTCTCGAGGTCCGCGAACGAGTACTCTGCATTCTTGTCAAGAGTCACATAGGTGACTTGAACTGGCTTTCCGGGTACCTCGGTCGTGGGTGCAGCACTGACGTGGGCAAGGACTGCAGTGAGTGCCACCAGGATACTTGAACCGTGCTTCATTCTTGCTCGAGATTGACTGTTGTGGTCTTGGGAATGTTTTTTTTTCTCGACGATACATGATCGTCTTATAGTCTTCGCTCGACGGCACTTTGGAAACTCGCGCGTCCGGTGACAGATAAGATTATGATCTTTTCAGATTGAGTGGCGGTATACCTGAAACACTTTCGTTTTGTGTCACGAGACGCAGTCATCTCATCTGTATGCTACAGCAACATCATGGAAGAACGATTCGTCCCTATCAAATGGCAATGTATGTGGACCTTGCAAGACTTTTATTCCAAACATGCATCAGCTACGTACGGATGGTATCGTTGCTGCAGCTGGTCAAACGCCCTCGATGACTTGTACCATTCATGGATAGACGTGCCGTACTTTACACACGTTGTCTGCAGTCGGGTTAGCCGGAGGACATTTGACCTTGCTCCCATCTTTCGGCACAGACACGCATGTCTCCACGAGTTTTGCGGCATCCTCGGGAGGCTGGTCAGTCGGTCCAAAGGCATCCAATTCAATGTGTCTGTCTGGTCCCAAGGCGTAGACTTTGGCTGCAAGCGTCCCGGAGTAGTAGTAGGAACATAACAGTCCTGGCTTGGGACTTCTACAGGGGAAATGGTGAAACTTTGCACTACTGAGGATCGGTTTGCCATAGCCACCGCCAATGGAGATGTACCCGAACCCGTCGATATTCTCCTTTCCGACAAAATGTACCTTCTTCCCGTTGAAGGACACGTCGAAGAGAAACTGCTCACTCTCGTGACCACGCTGTCGACAGTCGGAAATGTAAGTCACTATCGTGGACTGGTGCAGAAATTTTGGGTTACTCGCAGGAGTTTTGCTAGCACTCATCAAACTGTTGTCGATGACTGTCGAGGCCACAGTTGAACTTTCAGCCTGCACAATCTTCTTCACGGGCTTGATATGTTTATGCGCAGTTGCAACATGAGTATGGAGTTCTTCAAGATCCGTAAAGGAGTATTCCGCATTTCTGTCCAGTATCACAGATGTAGTCTTGGTCGACGAAGGTGCGGCATCGAGAGGCAAGACGAGCGCGAAGATTGTCGCAATCACCCCTGTAAGAGACTTCATGCTCGCTTGAGGTCAAGGTCTTGAGGGCGCTGTGATCTCTTTTGTATGTCCAGACACAAGATGTGAGGCTCAACAAGTTGATCAAGTTACAACATCCGCATGGCACATGGAAATAGGAGCCTCCACGCCTGATAAAAGCACCATGCATGGACGCATGTGCGTTGTAATCACAGTCTTTCCGCTATCAGATTCATTCGTAGTGCTTGACTTGCATGCTAGGAAGTGCGGAAGCCGCTTCCACAGGACTGATGGAGCTACTCTAGGCTATTACTCATCTATATCAGTGCTTCATGAGTGAGCTACTTGTGATGTCTTGCATGGATAGCGCTGAATTTTGAGTCTAGTACTCGTCCACAAACTCAAACTGGTCAATCTTGCAGTGAGGTCGATCAAAGTTGATCTTTGGGCAGGGAATAGCGACACCCCCGGGAATCCTTCGACTACACGTCTGAATCACATAAGGACGCTGGTCGAGCGCCGTACTGCCTGGTTCAATCGAGCTCATCATCATACCGGCGTCTTTCGTGCCAACCCGGATCTGAGCCGTGGCCACGCCGAAATGGTACCATGAGCAAATGGTGTATGGGTCGATACCCTTGCACAGACCGTGGTGGTATTCGATGGTGGTGTATATCGGATGACCATTTCCGCCTGACTCGGTCGTTTTGCCCCACCCATCGACGTTGAGGGATTGCTTCTTGTCCCAGAAGATCTGCTTGCCGTCGTAGGTGGCGAGAATCTTGTACTGTTTGTTCATTGGAGGGCCGTGCGCACAAGTCACTCGGTATGAGAAGGCAACACTTCCGATAAAGTCAATCGGCTTTTGAGCGAGATTGGTCGATACTGGGCCGTCTTTTGTGATGGATCGCTTGGTTTGTGCAGTTGCAGTCTCGGCATGTCCTGCTGTTTTACTGCCTTGAGCATCGAACAATTGCTGCAAATCTTCAGTAGTGTACGTCTTGCCGAATTCGAGATTCACGGGCTCATAGGTCTTTTCCGCCAGTGTCACGATCTCGTCGCTGCCAGCAGGCAGTGCGGCAACGAATGTCAGTAGTTGAGTCAGAGACACGATTGAGCTGAAATTGAGTCGCATGATTCTTGATGCTGAACAGATTTGATTCGTGAATAGCGGAAAGTCGGCATATATAATGCGCGCAGCTTTCGCGACAGCTTAATCACGCTTTGCAAATGGCAGCGTGAATCAGTAGCTGCCCTATTTGCTATAGTGTTTTGTCATTTATCTGTGACACATCACGCAGCTCACTTCTCTTGACTCTACCAGGCGGGTTCACACATGGCCACCATACTCTTTCCGCATTGAGTCATTTCATGTTGACTTTTAGACGACCCACAGCCATACTCGGACTTGTGCTGAAATGGTCAATGATTGTGGTCTCGAAGCATGATGATTGATCACTTCAGTGTGCGCATGGCCTAGACATGACTATGCAAAAGTCGTCACCATAATGGGATCCATGTTGCAGCGTGGTGCCTTAAAATCTGGCGGCGGACACTCGTCGCGATGGTTGGGATTCCTGCGAGCACACGTCTGAATGACATACGGTCTCTGCTCGGGTCGACCTTCGCCCTGCCGAATCATGTCCATCGTGATGCCCCTTTCTTTGCCCAACACGGTGATGTCTGCAGTCACCGTGCCGAAATGGTAGTATGAGCAGATTGTCGTCGCGTCGAGAGGCTTGCAGATGGTGTGATGGTACTGCGCCGTGCTGTAGTACGGTTTACCGTGACCGATCAGTGTGATGCGACCGAAATTGTCAATGTTTTGTACTTTACTGTAGTATGCGTTCTTGCCGTTGAACATGACGCCGACGATAAAGTTGCCTCTGGTGATGCGATTCCCAGGACACACTGCTCGGTAAGTGATGCCGACTTTGCTCGTGAGATGTACGGGTCGATTCGCTAGATTTTGTGTCAAAGTCTCGTCAGTGGCTACTGCTGGAGAAATCTGCCAGTTTGAGAAATCTGTAATGTCCGGGGAATCTGTATGCACATCATGTTCCGTCTCGGCAGGCAGACTTGCCACACAAGACAGTAGAGAGACGATGCAGCTCAGTGACCAAATCGTGTATCTCATGTCTAATAACTACTTTTCTGGTTGATTTTGTCAGGAATGATATAAGTCAGAAACGATTATGGGCAGACCCGCCATGGACACGACATTTACGCACCTCATGGTCAATGTTTTCATGTAGATTAGTGCTTCGTACTGTCGAAAACTACTGTCAACCTCAAACATCACTACTCAAACACGTTTGATATGTCATCATATCATCGACACATGCCCAAGTACTTGCGAGAACTGCCCGAGTGTATCTATTCCACATGCTGTTTTGTAGTTCATGACTATGACTTAAGCTTACTTTGCTGTGCACAAAGCACCTTCGGCTACAAAATTACTGTTTGACTACTGACTTAATGAAAGCAAAAAAATGCTTTATTTCATTCTTTTGTACTGATGATGTCTCACTGGCTTGAACTCATGATCAAGTCACGAGAATCTTGTGCATGGTGCACGGATGACTCGGGGTACCGCGCGGCGGACAAATAGTGAATTTGTTGACGGACCTGACACGCGCGCACGTCTCGACGACATACGGCGCTTGATCGGCAGGATATTCGTCCGCCTGTTTGGCACCGATGGTGATGCCCGTCTTGTCACCGAGCACGGTCGCTCTGGCCTTGAGTGTTCCGAAGTGATGGTACGAGCAGACCAGGATGGGTGCGATGGCGATGCAGACGCCGTGATGGTACTCTGCCGTTCCGAGGATCGGGAAGCCGTATCCTCCTGCCGTGTTGGTCACGCCAAATCCATCAATGTTTTGTTTGCTGTAGTAGCTGAGTTTTTCACCGTCCCAGACGACGTTTACTTTGAACTCTGCGGGCGTGTAGCCTGCTACTGGACAGGTCGCGTAGTACGCCAATGTCGCGGTTTGTTCCAAGTGTCTCGCCACCCGCGATTTTGGTCTTTGCCACAACCTCGCCGCCTCAGCAGGATCATGAATCGTTTTCCCGTCGATTACTGTGCTCTCGACTTTGATGACGTTCTCATTCTTCTGTACAATTTTAGACTCTTGCAGACCTGCTGGCTCGTTGTCGTTGTTTTTATTGAATAGCTGCTGCAATTCATCTGCGGTGTACTTGCGACCAAACTCGAGCCTGACCGGTGCTGGCTTCCCACTCCCTTGTTGTTGAGCTAGCACTGCCAATGTATCTTCTTGACCATTATCAGTGGCAGTTGCAACCACAACGCTGTGCGTGTATAAGAACCCAAGCACGGTCGAAACTCTCATCCTTCGAAGCACAATTGCACGCCAGAATATCCAGCATCACTTGAGAACCTTATATGATCGCTAGTAGCTACATCAGAAACATGTAACACATAGAAGAGGACATACACTTCTGGCCATGAGTAAAAGCGGTAGCCCACGCATGTGCATATGACCAGGGGTATGGCCCACATTCGAGGACTCTATCTGTCACGACGAATCACATGAACGTAGACAAAGGAACCAATCTTCGACAGGGTGGAGTTAGCATTTCAGTACAAGCGACTTGACTACGTTTAATTCTGAAGACTACTCATCAGACTCGAGACAATCATGGTCTTGGTGGGCCGTCGATGAATGGAAACTGCGAGGTTTCGATGCCACCGGGGATACCGCAATGACCTTTGGTGAGATCTGGCGGCGGACACTTTTGCGGTGGTCCCCAGACGGGAATCTTCTTGCACGTCTCAATGACGTACGGTCTAATCTTGACCTCGTCGGTGGGCTGGACGGCCTCGATCTTGATGTGCGGCTGCTTGACCTTGAGGTGCACGATCGCCCTGGCCACGCCAAAGTGATAGTAGGAACACATGCGGTTGATGCCGACTTGTGTGCATACATTGTGATGGAACTGGGCCACGCTCACGATGGGTTGACCGTGACCGCCCGCAATCGTGATGAGACCGTACTTGTCGATGCCAGAGTCCTTGCCGTACTGGAAATTCACTTGATACCCGTTCCAAATGACACCCACGCCAAAGTGACCCAGTGGAAAGGAGTGCATACACTCTGCCGTGTACACAAAGTACGTCTTGTTGTGCAAGTCCGGTGGACGCTTAGCGGCGAGATTGTCGTCCACAAAACCAGGGGCAGTGACACCCTGTACTGCATACTCGGTCTGCTTGTTCGTACCATACGTCGCCGCATTGTGCTCCTGATACTGACGTCTGTAAATGTCTCTCAACTCGGCCGGAGTGTACTCCCTCTCCGGGTCTAGTGGAATGTATCCGTTTGGTGGAGGTGCAATCCGACCATCAGTGGGCACCGCCACGACACCAAAGATGAGACTGATGAAGATGCAGAGAAATGATAGAATGTGCTTCATGTCTGCGTACAAGTCTGTTGAGGAGCCAGATGTCTTGGACTGCCACGACGTGCAGTTGTCTGCGCTTTTGTAATCGAGCATTTTGTAGTGCTTCAATCAATGAGAGATATTGTTGTGCTGCGATATTTCCTGATAGGTGCGATCAACAGAAATCAATACATATTCAATCGAATATCACTATATATGTCCGGAGTATGGCGAGATGATCGATCCATGTTTGCGAATGTATTGTGTAGCAATTTCCAAGACTGATCTGTCAAATTACCCGAATTGACATCACAATCTACCGGAATTATATGATGCCAGTAACTCTGAACACCTGGGATTGTGGTCTGGAAAACAACATTTATTGCCTACTTCTAGCTGTCAATATTGCTGCAGACAAACACTACAGAAGTGCGACTACGGTTTGCCGATTCGCATTTGTTGACTCACTCATCTGGTCATTGTGAAATTCGATCTCACCGCAGAACTCTCATACGGACATGGCATAGGACTGAGTCCAAAGGCGCCAGAAAGACCCGACAGGCCATCTCCTCCAGCCAGTGCTTGTGAACAAGACAAAGTACTACCGGCAGGAATAGTACGACAGGTCTCTGTGACCGCCGGCCACCGCTCCGTGTGCTTCTCCTTTGTTGTGTAGATTGAAATGTCAATTCCCTGCTTGTCGCTCGTGTCTCGAACTTTAACCAACATGGTTCCCTTGTAAGCATATGCGCACATGACAGTCGGAGTGATTGCTCTACATGCCGAGTGATAGAAATCAGCTCTGCTGGAAACGTCACGACCACGACGACCTCCGGAAATAGTGATCAATCCAAAGCCATCGATGTTCTGGTGACCCTCCCATTGCACATGCTTGCGATCCCAGATGACTTTCGTGATGAAATCAATCGAATCCTCACCCGTGTAACTGCATTTCGTCGTTAGTGTGATTGTACTGACATTGACGAGCGGCTGCTCTTGAGTAGTGAGTCGTCTGAAGAGGCTGAGTTCCACCTTGTCACTCTCCTTTTTTGAAGTAAGGTGTTGAGTATCGGAGTTCTTGTTCGAAGCTCGATTGTCAAACAGCTTTCGAAGATCCTCTTCTGTGTATTCTCGTCCAAACTCAAGGTCGATCGACCTAGACGGGACACCAATGTCTGTCGGAGTAGCCAAGTCCTCAGCTAAAGCTCCTGAGATCAAGCCGAGTACTAAGAAACAAGAAAGATAGCTTGAATACCACATATCGTTGCGTTCGTTCTTTGTAGTGGGACTTGGGATAGTGAGAGCCACTCCAACTTATAGACACGACTCCGTGACGAATTTATGGGTAGCTAAGTCTCCTGATGCTGAGCAAGATTGGCCACCGCAAATTACGTAGTGTTTCAGAACTCCAATCGGGTATGATTAACCACGACGCCTGTCTGTGATGATAGACAGGAATACAGTAATCTGCGGAAGATGATTCGTATGCCTAGCAATACTCTATTGATTGCCATGTGAAAAGTGTATTGACGACTGCAAGATGTACGTCATTCAATATGATTGTAATTGTTCTCCTGAATGTTTCTTGATTGCTACCCGCAACCTGCTCGTGATTCATGGAGCGGAGAAGCGATGCAGACCATAAGCAATTCGAGGAACGTAGCATAGAGTACTATTTTGGCTTTTTGTTGTGAATTGCATCTTAGACTGTCCTGCGACCAGTAGCACTCTGCAGTCACGACCAAACAGTCGATGAAGGACTGGCGCTGATGACCATGTATTCACAGTCCATCACATATTTCAAGATTATGGCGCCAGGTCGCAGAAAGGACACTTGGAATGTCCTCTTCTTGGAATTCTGGTGATAGAACGAAGGCAATGAGCACTTTCGATGTCACAAATTTAGTGTGATTCAAGATATAATATCGGCTGTTCGCAGACCTGGTGTAGTATCACGGGTCATGCAGATGACACCATGGACCGTGTTGTAGAGGACAGGCTAGGTTTGGACCGCCAGGGAATGCCGTGACACAGTTTTCAGCGACATAGGGAGTCTGCTTATTGATATGATGTTTCAGCGGACGAACCAATTCGACACCAATATCATTTCTGTCGGGTTTCACTATTGTTTTGATTGTTCCAAAGTAGTGATAGGCACACATCTTCGTCGGACTTATCGTCCGACAGGCGGAATGATAAAAATCGATGTAGCCTAACATTGAATTCTTGAGGCCCGGCATGATAGCACTGTTGGCAAAGCCATCAATGTTCTGACCACTTGCATAATGAAAGTTTTTGCCATTATAAGACACATCGAGCACGAATTCGATGTGGTCTTGGCGGCCGCCAGAACAGGTAGAGTCGTAAACAATGTAGCCTTGGGAACTCTTGACTGATCTCTTCTCCATTTCTGCAGAGGCTGCTGTCGTACTGCTGGATTGTTCTTTGGCATTACTAGACTGCGAACTGGCATCTTGCAAGTCAAACAGACGCTTCAACTCTGCGGGGGAGTACTCTCGTCCAAATTCCAGGTCAATTGGTGCATAAGTGCGCTCCACCTTCATGATTGCAGCATGACAGCTGGAGAATATGAGACTCAACCACAAGGTATTTAGCATCAGGTGTACTGTGTTGAACGGAAGAGATTATGCTGATTCAAGACAGTTTCTGGGCAGATGTGCGGTTCATAAACGAATTTGTGCCTGCCAATCCGTGTTGCGAAACACTCTAGTGAGTGTTCAGCCAGGACATGCTTCCGCGCCATGAGATCCGCGAGGCTATCCAGGTGTTTGTGTTAGATTGCACTGAGACATGTGCCAATCTCATGAATTGCTTTTCAACATGTCCTTGAGGCCGGTGGACGTCCTCAAGAAATCAAAGTCTTCCAAGTTACGTCTCGCTGATCGTTAGTCTGGATGGATGTGCAGGTTTGTGACACGTTGTCATACGAAGACTTTTTCAGACAATTGTAACGTCTGGCGCATCCATTAACTCTGCCGTACCAAAAGCCTTGAACAATCCTCAACATATCACGTATCATTCACTTCTTGCCTCAATGATAAAGGCATTTTTCCATGCATCACACGCACAGGCCAGGATCGAAGCAGTCGCAAGGGATCGAAGCAATCGTGCGTGAAGTGCACCTTCTTCAGGCTTAGCCGAGCAAGTTGCCGACTGATCAGTGATCACTTTTTGCTTCTTTTGCTCTTCGTCACGTTTCGTCTTGCCACGTCACCCCAACCGCCAACAGCAGTTCGTCTTGCATGGTTCAAGCAAGTCGTGAGGGTCACAGAAGGTCAAGAAGTAGATCAATTCCGTCATTGTTAATTAATGATACTTGTGCTCGCATAGACACTATCAATACTCTTTTCTTGCGCATCCTCCCTGGAGGTGAGCGATTCTCTCTTTGGCGGTTTTTGCTCTGCCCAGCTGTCGACATGAGTCGAGTAAGTCTCGAACCGGAGTCTAGATATTCTTGACGATGACCCTAGACATGGCACATTTCGGTCCAGTCGGTGGTGGACAGGACTTGCGTTCTCCTGGCTTGGTGTCGATACATGTCTCAATCACATAAGGCGATTGTGCTGTCGCGTGACCTTCTGGTGCGATTGGTACCACGTCAACCACTAGACCCGGACTGTATCGCTTGATCTGTGCTGTGACTGTGCCAAAGTAATAGTAAGAGCACAAGATGGCAGGATTCCAGGCTGTGCAGGCATAATGATGGAATTCTGCAGTGCCAATGATTGGAGCACCTTTCAAACCACCACGAATTGTGGTGTGACCAAAAGCCATGTTGCCCGAGTCGTGGAAGATCACATTACGGCCGTTGTACTCGACATCCACCACGAAGGTGATTTGATCGACTCCAGCTCGCGGACACCCTGCGTAGTAGTCGATTCGGGCTAGTTGATGCCAGTCAATTGCTTTTTGTTTTTGGGAGACCTTTTCGACGCTCGGTGAACTGG
This sequence comes from Taphrina flavorubra JCM 22207, assembly GCA_000836175.1. Lineage (NCBI taxonomy): Eukaryota > Fungi > Ascomycota > Taphrinomycetes > Taphrinales > Taphrinaceae > Taphrina > Taphrina flavorubra. The sequence goes on along the minus strand of DF819276.1, from coordinate 93,254 downwards.
CTACTGTGCTTGTCACAGCGACACCTGCAAGGAAATTAAGCACAGATAACCAGGTGAGTGCCATTGGCTATCAATTATTAGCTCTGTCTGTGTAATTTTCACACTACACGAGTTTACCATGGCCCGATCTAAACAGGTTGAATTCAATGCTGGACGATTCTCTATGTGACCGTGGAGGTCAAAGAATAGCAAGAATCTCGCATATATTCTTCAAGCCTTCGAGATTTCTAGGTTCTGCGTGGGACTTTTGCAATACTGTTCCTGCTATGTCTGGTGGCAAATACTGTCTGAGCCGGTAGAGTACAAAAGCTGAGCTGCGCCACATCATTGGTTCAAAGACAAACATCTGAGCCGACAACGACGCAGTGATTGGACGTATGATGTGCTACCGAGACGATTCTTGACCGTAAACAACGGTAGGAATTAATTACTACTTGGACATGTTGACAAACATCTCGAAATTAGGAAACTCGTGCCGGATCACAGAGATTCTTAAGGTAGCTCTACGTCAAGTGGACATGCGTATCATCTCATCCGTTCAGCAAAGAAAGACGACCGCGTCCGCATGTCCATTGTCACTAGTTCAGCACGTTGGTTGGGGTGTACTGGATGGATGGAAGCTATCGGACTACCATCAGTGTCACTCAGAATCATTCAAGTCATGCCAATAGGCTGTTGCAGCGAGCAAAGGGCGAGTTCGCTCTACATTAATGCTTAAGAGTTCATCACTGGCTATTCTACCGATAGTAGAGCTAATTTGTTTGGACCTACGTTGTCCAACAAACAATTGATTGAGTATATCTCGTGACAATCGACCTGCAGTCCTCGTCCTTCACACTACTGGCGGCGGATGCCTTGGTGGAGGTGGAACAAAGGTGGCAAAATGAATATTCACGATGCCACAGTTGTGCTGGACGCTATGGACACGCCGTCTTCCGCACCGATCTTCACATGGAAACACACAGGTCTCCTTGACGACCGGTGCACGATGTCCCTCTTCCGTGTCTTCAACTTCAACCATCTCCAGTGTGGCAAAGTGCGAATAGAACTCGGCAAGCAACTGTCCTTCGTAGTGGTAATAGCAGAATTGATGTTGATCCTGTCCTTCGGGTACCACGCTGTGGTAAAAGACCGCTGAAGCGTGGACCGGATGATAATCGTGCTTCCTTATATCATCAAAGTAGTCGACGTTAGTGTACTTCTTCCATTCCACCTCATCGATGTGACCGCCCGTGTACTCGACTCCCACGTCGAAATAACGAGCTGCTTGGCCGCCGATCGGACAACTGTAGTACCAGTAGATACGATTGTACCGTGAGACTTGTGGTGGACCAGGCTGTCGCTTGATCAGTGCGGTCTCAGACTGAGACTGAGGCCGGTCAGTGTTGGACTGTCTGTCAAGTACTGATGTAGGACGTGAAGAGCGCCAGTCGGCATCCGTGCGAACCACGAGAGCTTGAAGGATGCCATAACAAAAGAGTACTTGACAGAGCAAGATGATGTGTGCGGATGCCATCTCGGAGATTGGGCTGATGCTATGCAAACATGAACAAGGAGGGCATCGACTTTATATGAAGAAATGTCAACAGCGAGAACAACTCTTCGCCGATCATGTCTTTCTGCATGTCCAACGTTGCATCACATTGCGTCTGCAAATAGACATCGACTGAAGTTCCATTTCTGGAGAAATCCTGCAGTACCAGATTTCGACATCTATAAAATTTGAAAGTCGTCCTTGTGTTCACTGAAAAAGGATAATACGATGATGTCTGATCAACATCGATTAGAGCATTTGATCATCACTCCATTCCGATGAACTTTTGCGAAATTACATTCACCAAAAGTGTGTCGATGAACTTTGACAACGTTTCCCCAAGTGTTCGGATGTGGTTAAATCGACGACGTTTGCAATCAGCAGATCGTCGAGCCAGATGCAGCAAAATTGCGCATCAATTTGTCTCATGTTTCATCAGATTTCTGTTTTTAAAACATAAACACGCACTGAGTATTGGCATTTCACAAGAAATTTTCTGCTTTTTATCCTACCCTGGAGGGCGTGGCCAGACGAGGTCTGCGCGCAGAAAGACGCAGCGAGCAGTGTATGTGGTCGGGCACACTTGTCCCTGATGCTCAGCTGCATTGTTGCGCACGCATTTCTCATACATTATAGGCCGGAGCGGACCATCCCCGGCGGAGACAAAGTACTGCATGGTGACGCCGCGCAGTGAGACCTGTCCCTCGAAGCGGCCATTGGAGCTGTGTGTGCACTTCCAGTCACCGTATTCTTTCGGGTCGCGGTCCGAGTATATCCACGTACCGCTATAGTCTCCGGTGCGCTTGATGTGGACTTTGTTGGTGAAGGAGGTGATGCGATAGTCATCCTCCCAAGTGATTTTGTTTGTGCGCGAATCCCACCTGATGGCCCACGCGTGATGCGATTCCAGCATTCCGGCCCTTTGACACTCAAACAAATTGGTGGTGTGGACTGATCTTCGTCGCCAAGGACGTCCTCTGAGTGGTCTTCGATCGTTTTGCTAATGGAAATCGTAAATGCTCAATGTCAGTCTGCTCGAGGGAAAGGCTCTTACATGGTTCATTTTGTCTTCTGTGATGTGTATCGAAGGACCAGTCGGATCGTTGACGGTCATGTCTTTTATGTCGGAGTTTGTCCCGTTTATCTTGTGTGATTGGATTATATTCGGTAGTGATGGGATGGGGTCGTGCGCTGCTTGTCGCAGCTCAAGACTCGTGGATCCTGCATCGCCTGGACAGTCGTTCGTGGCAGGATGACCGGACACGAGCTTACAGAAGCTCAAGGACATGAGAATGACTACGTGCACAAAACATGTTGGAAGCATCTTTGTCATTGCTGACAATTTACGGCACTTTGTCTTGGGATTCTTGTCGATCGGTGACGAGCCTTTATATGTTTAATCCCGAGACATGGAATGTAAAAGAGTGGTCCTCTTAAGTTTTCCAGAAGACCACACCGTCACGGTTGAAAAGCAAAGTATACAATTCACGGATAGAGTAGCTGGAGCTGCGGTATCTGTCACGAATAGGTCCTCAGAATGGTCTCTCTGGCTGGATCCCGGTATCTTGCAGGAATCGCTACGACTAGATCCAGCTGCGCTCTATCGTCGTGATAAGGCCGTAGATGCACTATGATCTTGGGCTCTAGTGCTAAGATTCTGGCCATGAGACTTCATATTGACGAAATGCACAATGGTTCGTGGTGTATATTGCCTCCGGGTAGCATATATGTGGATCGTGATGGTCTTCACTCACGCAGGTCTCTTTGATGGAGGGCGAGATGCCACGGATCGTGTCGTTGTCGACAAACTCGATGTTGACGCCGTACCGACTCACCTGGCCCTCGAACCAACCCGCATAAGAGTGCTGACAGAGGTGATTGTGGACATGGACACTCGAGCAATCGTCGAATACCCAGGATCCCCGGAAGGCATGCGGGTTGAGCACACCGTTCCAGTACTTGTCCTCGCGGGGGAAGTGGTCAATGTTCTGCACCGGTGTGAAGTAGACGTCGTGGATGCCGGCATAGTATGTCACATCCCACTCGAAAGTCTCGCTTCGTAGTCCTGATATTGGACAGTGGTAATGTAGCTCGACTCTGATGGTTCTGGACATGAATGAACGTTTCCCCAGGATTGATTTTCGTCGTAAGCCCTGACCACTCGCTTGCTTCAGGAGTGTCTCCGGTTTCCAATCATGCTTGAGGCTCGGGTCCGTTTCTCGAGACAAGTCTCGAACAGACGAGCCATGGACGATGACTATGAACGTCGTTGTCAGACACCAAAGTATAAAGAACAACACAAATCTCTACAAAATGTCAATGCCAATCCAGTTCTGAAGCTTGCGTAAGTTATCCTCACAGTGACAGAGAACTGAGTATAAACTTTTACCATGATACGATAGAAGCAATGTCTACAATCTCAGAACCGGTCCTTGTCTCAAACTGAACCATTCTCTATCGTTTCCCATCACGGGGTCCTTGAAGTACTTAGCAACATTCAGTCTATAGCATATATGAGGGCTCATTCAGTATTGCTGATCTCATCAAACAGACGGAATGAGGTAAATTTGTGTAATCAACCCATTTTGTTGCATTGAACATCTCTCAACCCGCATGCAACTTTGATATCTTTGTGACAAATCGTCTGTTACGTCTACACATTGCTCACTGCTTGCAATAGACGATAATGTTATTGTCATATCCAGAGATTGTTTCCGGTAATCACTAAACATTTCCACTAAGCTCAGGTATGCGGAAGGTTATGTAATCTTTGCATCACCATACTCTGACTTGGATCTGCGTGATTGAGCAGTGAGCAATCCTTGTCCATCGTGGGCACACCCGCTTCCGCGGTGCGCGATGAGAACAATGTTCAATAATGAGGGGTCGACGCTGACCTTCCTCTATGAAAGTGAGACTCATCCCATGAAATGAGACTTCGCCCTCAAACGAACCGGCAAAAGTGATTCTGCAGCACTGACCGTGGGCAGCTCTCTGTGCACTGCGATACACCCAGGAGCCGCGATAGTACGCGGGATGCTGCTGATTCTGCCATACTCTTTCCGTGAAGGCGTGTATGTTTTCAATCTCGTCGAACTCAACTTCGTCAGAGTCATCATCCCAGAATACATTCCAAACAAAGTCCTCTTGACCCGATCCGGCAACGAAGCAGTCGTATTCGAGTCGGACGTGCGCCTCACGCATAAATGCCAATTGTCGTTTGGCAAGGCCATTGATTTGATTTGTTGGACCAGACGTCCGGAGTACTGGCGTTGTCTGCCGCAAGTCATGGGGGCTGTCTTTCAAACCCACTTGACTGGTAAATCGTTCCTGTGATATCGGACTCTGATGCTCCTGGTGCATAACTACCAGGTCCGTTAAAGCTCGCTGCTCTAACGACGCTCCTATCTGCCATGTTGCTGTGAGATCCTTGACCTGCTGATAGCTTGGTCGGACGCTTATGTCAAGCAAGGGCGATTCACCTCCAGCCGCAACAAAAAGCGACCAGAGAACAATTAGAAACACCGATCTCACTGACATCTCGAGGTTCAAACAGTCTAGCTCTGATGATGAATGCCACCAAAGCAGTACGATTTGATCATGTAGGACATGAGTGACATTGTTTGTGCACCAAGTCGTGACTTCTAATGTGATGCAAAAGTATGTCAGATCCAATTTGACGCCATATGTCAGTCACAGCATGGAAGGACCATGTATCGTGTCGGAGATACATTAGTGAAAAATCTCAGTAGTGCGGATACTAGCTCTCCTGAACCTCTGAAGCTCAACAGGGTTGAGAAGAGACCTCGACTTACACTAAAGCGGAAGTGATATCAGTATGCAGATCGTCCTTGATTACAGGTTAGAGTGCTTTGATGTGCTTGGTTGATGACCGAAATGGGAAAATATCTCGAGACGCAGAGCATGACACGGACAAGGATATAGTCCAAATGCCATAGTGAAACGGTGTATGGCAGTGCGCTACATGAAAAAGACCTCGGATCGTAAGAATCGACATCTGTAGACGCTCGAGTAAAGTGTACTGCAATGAACATTGCCCGAGATTCCGTAGCACCGCTGCAATATCACCGGATCACGACCCGTGATGGGATCGTGGTCGATGAATTCCACCGTGATGCCGGCCCAAGTCACCATACCCTCAAACGAGCCCCCAAAAGCGTGCCTGCAGCAGCGGTCCTTCTGCAAAAAATTCTTCCAACCTTCGTATCTCCAAGACCCGAGGAATGGACTGGGATAATACTCGTTCTGCCACAGCATCTCCGTGAATGCATCGATATTGTCCAACGGAATGAACCTCAGTGCGTTGTTTTGTGATGTCCACACCAGGCCCCACGAGAAATCCTGACTATGACTCCCTCCATCGGGACATTCATAGTGTATCGTCAGATGTACGGTCTTTGTACGTATCACAGGCCTTGGAAATTGGTGATGACCATGAATACGCTGCCATTGCTTCACTTCTTCGAGTGGTGCCTGTTGATGGACAGGTACATCGTCTCCTGAACCGCTGTTTGGCTTCAAGGCATTGTTATTGCCTAATATAATGACAGAAGATTTCGCATTTGCTAGAACTGCACGATCGATACTAGCAGCCGATACAACTCGTTCCCAGCTCAAACAAAACATAATCCATAGATACATTATCAGGACACTGAACTGCATTGACCTCAGAACTTGAGACTAGTATGTCAGAAAACTCCGGAAATGCTTTTGCAGATCGCGTGAGCAGGAACCAGGCCCTCAAAAGACAGCGCTTTATCTAGGGTCAACGGCCGATGATCCAGCTAAATGCCTTTCGCGCTCGAAAGATTGCTGCAAGCAAACATTGCAATTTGACATGGCAATCATATATTCTCGTTCCGAAAAGGCAATAACCGAATTAGCAACTGTCGTGAATAGTAGATATATGCAGGGTGCAGGGGTGCTTGCGATGTCCAATCGGCAACGTCTTAAAGTGATGAAATTCCAACTTCGAAACCCACAGTCGTGCTGCCGGGTATGTTGTACCTAATGCTATCCTGCAGCTGCTGCATACCCATTGCAGTGTCGCAGCTAGAACCAGCTGCGGTCTTCGTCTATTCGACTACCATGGCACCTTGAAATTCGCATTGTGAGCGCACGCACCACCCACCGCAATTATTAGGTGTGCGGCGCGTACACGTTTCGTAAATTTGTGGGTTTCGTTCTCCCTCAGGATCTCGATCGATGAATCGGACCTGTACAGAGTTTATATCTGCCTGACCCTCGAACCATCCTCTGAAGCTTCGTGAACAATTAATCGATCTTGTGAATCTTCGGTAAGGTGTTTCATGCTCCCAAGCGCCCCAGAACGGTAGCGGATTGTAGCGCTCGTCGATGCTTTTCTCCAAAAATTTATCGATGTTCTTATCAGCGTGGTAATATACGTCAATTACATTTGAAAAGTAATACACTGTCCAATGAAAATCAATAGACCCACTTTTTGTCCAATGACAGTGATACATTATGCGAATCTTCACCTTTTGCTCCCGGACAATACGCTTCTCGAGATGTCTCTTATGTTCTCCAGAAGTGGTTGTAACAAGAGATTTTCCGGTGTCCATTGCAAGACTAGATCGCTGAAGTTTGAGTGCATCGTCGTGGCTCAAGATTGCTCCCAGTAGGCTTCGAATCCTGTGTCTTGGTTGCAGAAGCATGGACGACGCTGCTGGAGACTGCTGTTGCAATAGATTGTTGACAGGCGATTGAGCTAGAGCTTTGCTGTTGACAGCCACTTCGAGTTCAGTCGATCCTGATGACGCGCCAGTCATCGGTGCACTGATCGTGGACTTCACTAGGCACCCAAGCAGGACCGCGACCATACAGTGATATTGAAGTAGATGCTACAATTGTCAATAAACCTCGCAGCCCTCCAGACTTCACATGACCCTACCATGACAGTGGCACGTTCCAGTAGTTCAGCAAAAGTGCAAAGTGTATAAATATGAGAACCAGGTCATGCTGTGTTATATATACTCCGATTTGTCGTTGGTCTGAAAGTGTTATGAACTTTTGGCGCCTCCTTTATTATATCATCAAGACGGTGTATAAACACAGAGCCGACCATAACGTAAATATCCGTTTATGTGGAAGCATAAGGTGTCGATATTGCCAATTATGCTTTCGGAAAAGTCACATCCGCACCTACGAAAACACATCTTTCAGTAAACGTGTGAGATGTGTCGATACACATTCCGTGCCATGGGAGTTGATCACTACAGTTTTCACGTATTGTCGGATTTTGCTGATGCGTCGGGTCGCGTTCAATGAAGCGAGCCCAGATGCCACTAGCAAAGACGACACCGTCAAACCAGCCAACGAACGAATGCGTGCAACAACGACCACTGAGGCTCAGACGCGGCTCATCTTGGTAGACCCACGACCCTTCAAAGATCGCTGGATTGGACTCTGGCTCGAACTCCTGGACGGTGAATGTCCTGATATTTTGCACGGGGATAAAGTCAATCCAGTCGCCTGACGCATGCCATCGGATCAGCCACTCGAAGTCTGTCTCATGGTCGCCGAAGACTGGACAACTCCAGCGCAGACGGACATGTATTCTTTTTGACAAAACTATGCTAGACTCAGCGTCAAGTCTTGAAAATTGACTTGCGAAGGCAATCGCGTGTGGAACATCATTACCTTGAAAGGCCCTTGCGGATCTGCGCACTGGCTTGTTGTTCGTGATTGACCTCACGGCAAATGCCGCTGTGAAGCTGTACAGAAGTACGAGAATGAGTAGACTGACAAAGAGATGACCGCACCGCATTGTATAGTTGCCAAGGTGTTCGAATTATGAGCGTCCGTCTCCACAAAGACAACGCGAATTTCAAAGATTGGACGAAAGAGACCCTTATGAAGGCCACAAACATCGGCCAAATTCCTGCCAGCTGTCTCTGGAAGGCTGTTGTCACATCTGGTAATCACGGCCAATCGAGAACGGGTCATCGCGAGAATCCATTTGCGATGAATGTCATCGATCGCTACGTATAGTGCTTGAGATGCGTTGACACTTAACACAACCTAGAACTGAACAGCCCAGCTTGAATTGAGCCGTCGATCTCTTTCAAATCTTGAAAGCTGTGCACTGCGGTTGATGCAAACCCAGACCAACAAGATTGATGTCCTTATAGACCTCCGTGCATGTCGATCATGCGCTACGTAACAACACAATTATCTCCTTCCACCACGGCAATCTCGACCACAATTCTTTTCAGAATGCAAGCAAGTGCAGCTCTTGTCCACTTCCATATGTCTACCTCTGGCTATAGCTACGGTACTGGTAGCCACGTTCGAATCAACGTATAGAACCATGGAACGCAATTGTCGACGTTGCCAGATTTCGCGGCTCCGCTTTTGTGTAATGAAACTGAGGTTGTGATTCAAGTGTTGCAATGTTGACTTTATGTCACTGCACGCGTGGATTTATGTACAACGACAAGACAATGCAGACATTGCTCTTGTGTGATATGGTTCGAGCATGATGAATTTTGGAGATTCAAGTAGCGCTAGTAATGCTACACTATTCCTACCATTGGCTCGACGTCAATAGAAGTTCACATCGGCTCTTTCATACTCACATGGTCCGCCAATTGCTCGGATCGAGCACATGCCGGTACCCGGTCGGGTTTCTCTGCAGTGTTCGAGGATGGTGGGATTGCGCAGTGCCCAAGGATCTTGATCGATGAATTCGGCAGTGATGCCTGCAAGTGATACGGAGCCTTGGAACCAAGCGGAAAAGGTGTGTTCACAGCAGAATCCTTGGGTCCTCAGCCTATTCCTCGCCGTCTTTGTCCAAGAACCAAAGAACGGAGTCGGATATTCGTTGGTGAGAAACCGTTTGTTGTGAAATTCATCAATGTTTTCGCGTGCCGTATATTCGATTGCGTCGTTAGGTCTATCCCACTCGATCTTCCATTCAAAGTCAAAGTGTCTGCTGCCAACAACGCGACAATCAAAGTACATACGTACTCGGAGGATACCGGAAACTGTTTGTCGTTTTATGAGAGACAGCTTGTCAGTGTCACCTTGAGTCGAATTGGAGGCGAACTTCGCTAGCTCGTGGCTCATCTGCTTCGGCATGCCAGGCTGAGGTATTGTATGACTGTACACTACGAATGACAACAACAGCCACAGAAGAATAGAGATCCTATTCGACATGGCACACGACCGTTCTCTGATTCCAAATCGCGAGCTGAACTTTTGTGTTTCGATTCTCAACTGATATGGTTGATGAGCAAGAGTGTATGTCAAAACTGCCTCGTTCGTGCAGTCGAGGACAAACGCCCTTCACAAGACCAATGCTTATGACCATCGACTTATTGCAGGTCTTGCGCTGATCCTTAACATCAATTTATCGTGCGAATTCCTGGTTCATTCAGCACAGCTGGATCTGCACGAATGTCTCGATCGTGTACATTACAGAGGATATTGCCAGCTGCCCTTACCGAACTTACTAGATGTTACGAGTTCCTCGAAATCGGTAAATTATCACTATGAATTGTTCTCACCGGCGAGCTCGATTGGGTCAAATTGTCGCTGTATGACGAGCATGGTCCTGCAGCTACTCAAAGTTCCCGGAAATCTACATTGATTGTGCCATGATATGGACCAAGCTTCGGGATGTATGGGCAACCACGGATATCGCTGTGGCACTTCCAGAAGGTGAACATTCCTGGACAAAGTTTTTGGCTTGGTATCTGTGAACTTCTCGCGCTACTTGAACTCGACGGCTACATGGGAGTTCCACTATGCTTGCGTTAACCTTCGGGAAATGAAATATCCGCAGAATGATAGCGGCATCGCTGAACCCTTCTTGTTGTTTGACATTGATCAGATTCACGTAGTGTGCGACTACAAATTTCGGTAATCTTGGGAATTTTCTGGCCTTGATCATCACGGTCAATAAATTCAACAGAGATGCCCAGCCAAGTCACACTTCCGGTGAAGAAACCCACGTACTCTCGAAAGCAGCACCAACCATGAGAACTGACCTCATTGTCATCGTAAGCAATCCAGGAGCCAGTGAACTGGAATGGAAACTGTCCTCGTTGCCGGTACTCGTCTGGAAATGTTTCAATGTTGACTCGTTCAATATAACGCAGTCGATCACCACCATCTGGAAGATCCTCGTATAGTACCATCCACTCAAAATCACGATGTCGTCTGCCTGTATGCTGGCAAGTGTAATGAAGACGCACTCGTACAATCTTCGTAAATTGAAATCGTTTCTGAATCTCGCCACGCCTGTCGACCCTGGATTTCATACGAGACTCGTCATTTCGGGCGTCCGCGACAAATCTGAGAATGACGGGATGTGATGCCAGGGTACTGAAGAGTCCCGGTGAGTCATTGGCTGGCTGTTGACCCTTGATCTCGAGCGTCGGGTGAGCGTGCACTATCCATAAAGCCAGGATGTACAGGACGATTGTAAATCGAAAGAACATTTATCGAGTATAGTGTGTCAACAGAGAATCTGCAGAAGGTGTTAAGTGTGTTGTACGACTTCCGACATGGCAATGTATCTTGAAATTTTCATGGCTGCAAGCGACTTTATAGTCTTGCGAATCTGCTACGACTGACTGAGATTGAGCGTCACCAACATAACTAGCCTATTTTGGAAGAATCTCAGGCGTTCGCAAGAGGTAATCAGACTTGGAAAATTGCGAGTGGCAAATATTTGCTGCGGCTGTCATACATGGTTATGACCACTCATTCAATTTATGGACGATCTTGCTCTTAATTGTAGTCAACACTTATCAGAGAACGCAACTATTGCGTGTGGTGGTATAAATGTCGTACATAATCGCTGCAATTCACTACGGATGGATAATACAACTTGGAACACCGTACTTGAGGATTGGCATGCATGGCCTGTGTCGATCAGTCTCCGAAACTCTCAATTGGTTGTCACAGCTCCTCGACCCTACGATAGAGCGAAAAAGAACGTGACTCTATCGAAGTTGCGTACTTTTCGACACGTTTCAATTGCTACGGCACCATAATGACTAGAAGATCGATGTAAAAAACTATCTTCCCACGATTGTGTGGTCATTCTTTATAGACAATCACTTGCTCTCGACGCGTCACTACTGATCGGGGAAGTGGACATCGGACGAATAGTAGATACATGGATTGGTCCTCTGAACCGCATTACATTGGTCCAATCCCGGCATTCCGGTAGTACAGGTCTCAGTGATTCGAGGTAACCACTGTGCTAGCGGGTCACGATTGATAAAGTCCACTCCGACGCCGAATCGAGTCACTTCTCCAGCAAAGTAGCCCATATACTCCCGATAACAGCACCAACCGAGTGGCGTGATTTCGTCTTCGTCAAAGCCAATCCATGCGCCCGTAAACATGAATGGGAACCGTCCAAGCTGCTGATCTTTGTCTGGGAATCCCTCAATGTTGACGCGAGGGACGTAATAGATTTTATGCTCCCCTCTGACGTAGTCATACACTACGTCCCATTCAAAGTTTCGATGCCTTCTGCCAGTATTTTGACAGGCATAATGCAGACGAACTTGGACTGTCTTTGTCTGTCGATGTCGTTTGTGTAGGAGACTTGGGATGTTGCTCTCAGCAATCGGAAACTCTCGACTCGTCTGAGCTTCCGTGGCGATAAGTCTGGAAATTTTCGCATATTCCGACACTTTGTTCCCTTTCATCGTGATTGTGGGATGACTGTAAACACCTTGGCAAGCTAGATACCACAGCAGGATTGCGACTTTCAACAACATTGTCCAGTACGGTTCCGTCGTATGTATGACGCTTCAAGAGTCAATCAGGTGAGGAATGTCTGGCTCGCCAACAACCACGTATGTAGCAAGGACTTTCGAGATGATCATATATCGCTCATCTGGCACAATGCGACGCCATCTATCGACGAGCTGCGATCTGCTTTCAAGTCGGATTTCCGCTGCGGAAGTACTGCACTCTACTTGACATGGAACAAATACCTACAACTAGCTCAAGAAGCAAGATCCCAAAGTTTGATGATGCTGATCCGTCAGTTGAGACCGGCTTAACAAGCAGCGGTCTCATATGATGATCATCATGGTTCAACTATTCTCCGAACTTGAGCGGGAAACTACTTTCGTAAAGTTCGATTGTACTTCTCCATCTAGCCAATATTCCGAAGCTTACAAACACGTCAGACGAATTCTAGTCCCTTCCATGCGCATCAATCTTCCGGGAAATGAACATCGGCGAAGTGGTAATGGCACGGCCTTGTCCTCCTGACAGTGTGGCATTGGTTCGAGCCCGGTAATTCGAGGCTGCAACGCTCCGTGATTTTAGGTTCATGATTGTGTTCGTTTGTGGGCCGAGGATCGTGATTGATAAACTGCACATTGACGCCATTGAAGCTTACTGAACCGGTGAAGAAGCCGATATACTCGCGACTGCAGCACCAGCCCTGACGCGTGGTCTGCGACTCGTCGTACGCGAGCCAAGACCCCGTAAACAAGAATGGGAACATACCGTATTGCCGGTCTTTTTGCATGAAAGAGTAAATGTTCAGGCCCTCGACGTAGCGTAGGTCATCATGATCTGAATGGGCATGCCACACTACGGTCCATTCAAAATCGCGGTGTCGCACGCCCGTGCTCCGGCACGCAAAGTGAAGCCTCACATGAACGTTCTTGGCCAAAGTCTGTCTCTTTCCAAGACTGGCATTCTTGTCTCTTGTAGCCACCGCTGTACCGGACTGCTGAAGGTCCCGTACATACTTTAAAGTGGTGGGATGAGAAATTATAGCCTTGAAAAGTTCCTTGGGATGTTCCAGTGCTTGTTTGTCTTCGATGACAAAAGCTGGATGACAGTGAACGACAAGTATCGCCAGACACCAAATGATGCCCTTGAGAGTGAATGACATCCTTGAACTACTCGTTCTATACAGGATAGCGAAAATACTTGAGACTTAGAGGTAGTGCGAATGTGCTTGTCTCTCGAACGACACAGTTGCAGTCGTGCTTTGCTTTGTCCTCTTCATTGTTCTCGTCGTCTTTATAGTACACTTTCGCACAGCTCTGCAAAGGAGTCAATCAACCAGCCATGTTTTTACCTATTCCAGACCAATTTATCGTCCCAATGGTTCAGTACTTTCAACGACAAACAACAACGGGCGTATCGAAAAGGTTTGGTCATTTTGAGACATCACAATTTTACCGCATTCCATTTAGTGGTCACGCTCAAATGTCTCAAATGAAGAAGGTCTTCAATGGATCAAGATCTTTATGGGTGTTGGAATTGCAGAACGAGCTTACCGCTGCGTGTTTCTATCTAAGTAAGTAAAGATGCTTGTCTTGATAGCTACTGATTCAATCAATTCTTTTGGCTACTTATCAGACCTTTGGTTTGGCAAACTTCACCTCTGCAAATCTGAACTCACAAGCTTGCTTCGTGGGAGTTGACTTGCAAAACTGCGTGCCCGGTGCTTCCTGACTACAGTATTCAGTGATTTTGGGGCCAAATTTCCCTTTCGGATCGCGGTCGAGAAATTTCAGGAACATCCCCCGGGGACCCACCATGCCCTTGAAATAGCCTTCGAACCAGCGATAGCAGCACAGGAGGCCGACTGGCGAGTCCTCGCTCATGCCGTAAAATGCAGCGCCAAAAAACCTGGGAAGTTTGTCCGATGTTTCAACGTGGTGAAGGAATCCACGGACATGTAAACCCTTGGTGTACTGCACTTCAGTGCTGGCAGTTTGTGCCGACCAAGAGGCAGTCCACTCAAAGTCCCGATAACGTGCGCCAATAATTTGGCAAGTATAGTGAATGCGGACTCGAATGGTCTTTGAGAAAGACTGACGCTTCACGAGAGAATGTGATTGCCTTTCATCGTTGGCCTTGATGTCTCGCTGTATTTCATGAGCAAGATGCGCAATCGATTGTCGTTCACCTGATAAGTCCGTGATGCCCAGGGGGTCATATTCACCACTCTTCATCACGCCAGTCGAGCGTGGAGGCGGAACCATGCCTGCAATAGAGGACGGTACCTGAAAATGTGTAGTCTCGACTGACCTTGGTAAATGTCGTCGAACTTTGGGTTCAGGAAACTTCACCTCTGCAAATCTGAATTCGCAAGCTTGCTTCGTGCTTGTTGGCGACTTGCAAAATTTCGTGCCTGGTTCTTCATGACTACAATACTCGATGATTTTGGGTTTGAACGTTCCATCTGGATAGCGGTCGAGAAAGTGCAGTTCAATTCCGTGGTCTACCATACCCTTGAAATAGCCCTCGAACCATCGGTAGCAGCACAAGACGCCAACTGGAGAGTCTTCATCCATGCCATAGAACATGGCACCAAAGAATCTGGGCATTTTTTTCGATGTCTCAACGTGGTGAAGGAATCCATTGACATGTAGGCCCTTGGTGTACTGAACTTCGGTGCTGGCAGTTTGCGCCGACCAAGAGGCAGTCCACTCAAAGTCACGATAACGCGCGCCAACGACGTGACAAGTATAGTGAATGCGGACTCGAATAGTCTTTGAGAAAGACTGACGTTTCACATGTGACCGTCCTTCATCGTTGGCCTTTGTCTGAATGTCTCTGTGTAATTCCTGAGCGAGATGCGCAATCGATTGTCGTTTACCTAGACGTTCTGATAGGTCCGTGATGCCAAGTGGCTCACCTTTATCACTCTTCACCACACCAGTTGAGCGTGGAGACAGAATCATGAGGTCTGAACGACTAGGCTTGTGTTCTTCTGCTGTCTCTTCTGTAGCTAGTGGTTGACGATCTGGAAAGGTGACGTCTGCAGATAAATATTGACAAGGCTGTTCCACTGCTTTCGACGAGCAGTGACTGGATCCGGCGAGTTCATGACTGCAAAATTCGGCGACCCTGGGCTCCCGTATTCCTTTTGGGTCTTCGTCGATGAAGCGAAGGGACATACCATGGTGTTCAACTGTTCCATTGAAGAAGCCCTCGAACGCCCGGTAGCAGCAGAGTTCGCCTGTGGGGTGATCATCATCGACACCGAAGATTGAAGCACCGAAAGTCGTTATCGATCGTTCTGTTCGTTCGTATTTGTGCCCGAACTCGAGTTTCTTCGAAGCTGATATGTACTGAATCTCATCCGTAGCTGTCTGTGGCTGCCACGACACAGTCCATTGAAAGTCCTGGAATTGACGACCGACAACCTTGCAGTGATAATGAACTCGCACATGAATCTCCTGTTGAATCATTTGTCGCTTGTGAAGGTCTGGATTCGATACAGCCGCAGGTCTCGGAGACTTCTCCTGGCTGTTTGATAGTCCAATACCAACATTCACCGGTAAGATCTCAGACCCAGAATTGTCGAGACTGTGGACTTGTTGTGACGTTTGTAGCGGCTGACTGTCAGGAAACATTGTTTCCGTGAATCGATACTCGCATCGCCGCGCGACAGCTTTCGCAGAACAGAATTTTACTCCAGGCTTCTCACGACTGCAGTGCTCTATGATTCTTGGCCCATGGACATCCCGTGGATCGTCGTCGATAAATTGAAGTTCCATTTCCCGATGTACCATGCCGGTGAAGAAGCCTTGAAATTCACGATAGCAGCAAAGTGTGCCAAGTGGGTAATCATTGCTGAAACCGAGCAACGCGGCACCGAAATGAGTGACCCCGTCCTCATACTGTTCTTCTCTGTATCGGATTTCTTGAACGTTGTGTAGATCCTTGTAGTCAACTTCGTCTGTGGCTGTTTGTGGCCGCCAGACTACGGTCCATTGGAAATCACGGTGACCATGACCCGCAACTTTGCAGACGTAATGAATGCGTACATGAACTTTCTTTTCAATAAGTTGTCGTTTCTCCAGGTGTTTTGAGCCGCTCTCCGTGATTTGCTGTGCGTCTTTGGCAAACTCGGCCCTGATTTGTGGCAGGATGTCAGAGGCCAGTGGAAAGGACTCGCGAATTTGTTCCAATTTACCCTCGAGCTGAACTTCAGGTGGTTCTGTTGCTGGTCGACCATGAACTCGCCACCATACGAGACACCACAGCAGGAGGCTCAATGAACGGATCATGATTCGCGTGAACTGAGACAGAGATGCGATAATGATTCTTGAAAGAGAGCCAGGACTGGCAACCTGCAGTGATCATATATAGGCTTTAACCCAAAATTCTCAGGACTGATAAAGGAGGGAACTCGCGCAAGATCTAATATTCCTAATGAGAAGAATTGTCCAGTGGAAGGTCAATGGCATCGCAATATCTCGAAGGGGAAGACAAACACTTCTTAGAAGAGCTTTGTCATGCCGGGAGAATGCCGATCCAATAAATGAACCTAAATCAAGTCAATTTTGCGCAGATTGTGCAATAGTCCTGTAGCCATAAGCAGTGCCTTTCACAGCAACTACCGCAAGAAGCACTTGTTGACCTGCGCTGCAGAGAACGTCGAGCACGGTTACACCCAAATTGCGTCTAGCATTGATCACACTCTGATATTGTTTCATTCATCTATCGTATTTCAAGCATTGTCAATTTGACCTGGACCTCTTTGCAATCGTCACGACCAATCTTGTGGTTTTCAATCTCTGACGAAATGCCTCGTCAGCCATGACGACGCGGAAACGAGACATCAGCTCTCTGATACTCACATTGCGCGCCATAGGTCGTTGGAGAACATGTACCGGAATGTGGCAGACGTCTCCGACAATGCTCGTAAATTTGTGGCAGACGGAACCCTGATGTGTCCGCGGAGATGAATGTGACACCGATTCTCGACGCAGTAACACTCCCCTGGAAGTACCCCAGAAAGGTGTGATCACAGCAGAAGAACGCGATAGTATGCTCGTTGTAGCTATAACCTTTCCACCAACTTGCGTAGCTCGGTGGAAAGTAATCATCATACAAGAACGCAGGTCCAAACTCTTGTATGTGGTGTACTTGCGCAAATTGGAAGTCGTTTTCTTGTGTATCGTACCAGACAGCCCACTGAAAATCTCGAGATTGCTGGCGAACAATGGGGCAGTGAAAGTGTAATGTCACTCTGACATGTTCGGCCAGAATGATGCGCTTCTGCAGAGGACGAGCTTCGCTTTCTGTGGGATAGCGAGTTCGTAGGCGATCCTTGAGCCCGGCCAATTCCTGGCTATGCACCAGGTCTTCAAGTCTAACAGACTCTTCACCAGGAAGTGTAACAGTACTGGATTCTTCCGACCGTGGTGAACCACATACCAGCTGTGTCATGGCTGCCCACATTGCGACCGTCATGATGTGATCGAAGAACATTTGCGAGTGTAACTTTTTTGACCACCGTTCGGGAATAATCGAGACTGCAAAGCGCAATGCTGCCAATTTCGTAGAACAACATGATAGGACTGAATGACCTTAAATACTTCTCACCAGAAGCGTTCGGCATTGAAATTTTCGCGCTGTCAACGACACGGTGTGCATTCGCAAACTCTGATTCAGGAGATATCTGCAAAGACAGACTTCCGCTGGTCCGCGATATGATCTCAGAATCATGATGCCTACCGCACGTTGCGGTCAGTGCTTTCAATGCTCTAGGTGAAGACCTTCAGAACTGTCACACTAGTCGCTGATCTGATGGTCAATGATACAGCAATATTTGGCTGGAAGCAACATGAATTTACCTGATCTAGGGAAGATCTGTTTTCAGTTCTGGTTGCCGTCAACTATGATTCGTCCACAAATCTCTCCCGCACACTGAAGAGTCTGTCATGAGAGGTTCATAAACTTGTCTCCAGGCCACGCACCCAGTTTCATCCATGACTGAGACGTATACTTGTCTCACTTATGCGAGACGCCGACCCCAGCACAGAAAGTGCAGGCTTGAATGCCGAAAAAAACAAAAAGCTAGTCCAGGGGCGAGATGCAGAGATACGACAGCGCTTCACACATTTGAAAGCATCGCAGACACCGTGAAGTAGACGAGTGCAGCTGCTCGAGAAGGATGAATGCAAGAAGAAAAACACAAGAGCAGCAGCAAGAGCAGCGGAAGAAGAAGAAAAACGGAGATTCGTCAATTGATCACGATCAGTTGCTCTTTTGGTGGGAGCTCTCTATCATGTAGCTGCAAGTTGCTTGTGAGACTTGTTTTCACTTCTCAGTTGCTGCTCTCCTCAAGCTTGAGAGCACTTCAATAGTCTCTTCCTTATTAGCTGGCTATGGGTCTATCGCTTTTCTCAGAAGACATTCTGCAGAACAGCATGGTTGCACTCGACAATCAAGGAGACCCACAGAGAGGTATCTATAGTCTCTCGAGGTGCTTGCTGTCTCATTGAGTTGAGAGTCCAATTCCCATGTTTATGAATGCCAATTGCTCAATGACCTGGTCCTCTCGGTGGCCCTTCTGGGCGTCGTGCTCTGGTCGGATATTTGACAAATGCACGCTTGAACTGGCAGTGACCTCCAACAGCCCAGCGTGCGCATGCGTGACGATTAGCACGCCATGCAGTACAATGTTCGACAATTTCCGGGTTTCGTAGACCAAACGGGTCGTGGTCGATGAAGTATACATATACTCCACTGTAATCGACAACGCCCTCAAAGAATGCATTGAAAGTATGTCGGCAACAGTGGTCAGTGGCAAGCCTTGAAGGCCGCCTGTTGTCGTCGTCGTAATAGGCAGCTCCACGAAAGGTCGCTGGATTGGTTCGATCGTCATGTCCGATATGCTCCTCGGGAAAGTCATCGACATGATAGTCCGGAACGAAACGCATTTCCGAGCTCGTGGGGTCCCACACAACACTCCACTCCATCTCTTCGTCGCCCTCGCCAGATATCGAGCACCAGTAGTAAATATGCACGTTGATGCGTCTAATCACAACATGCCGCTTCGCGAGCTTTCTCCGTCCATCAGATATGCTGACGTTATGACTACCAAGCATGTTCTCCGAGATTTTGAAAACTTCTTTCGTGGAGAAATCTCGAAGTGACTGCAATTCGCTGTGATCCTGTTCGGGATGATCGAGATCTGTCTGAAATGGCTTCTGTATCAATTCAAATCCAGAACCCGTGCGAATCGTCGGCCGGATACTTTGCATAACTTCTGTTACAGGTTGCGAATAGACTGGAAAGTGCAACATACACAGCGTTAGGAGACAAGCCATCGTGTACCGGATTCGCTATCGATGTCAGTGAAATGTCTGATAACAGCACAACTATGGCAGCTTGCATTCATCTTGAGGATTTGTGGTACAACGTGTACACTCAAGGACACCGAGCAGCCACCTTTCACGAACAAACTCACGACTTTGCAAATATGTAAAGGCACACGGCCGATATGTATACCGTCGAGTCAACACTTGCACAGTATCTGGCAAGTACTCAGGACACTGGCAATTACAATTTGTTTAATTAATCATACTGAATTGTCACGAACAACATATATATATGTACGCACTCTGAGGTTAATATCACATATGATGCAAAGTTTACCAGAAGGAGTCAATATGTTGTGGATTGCAGATTCGGATATGTATTTGCAAATTTTGCTCTGACAAGGATACGACAATCTTATTTTGTCCGTCGCGCTTCCGGAATAGTCTAAGCATTTGGAAACCTCACAATTGAGTGTATCAGGAGACAAGTCGAGCTCACGGTCCAGACCGAGCGCTGCTGCCCCACATACTGGGACATGCAGTCGCACTCCTGGACGATATGCGGGTTCCTTCGATGCGTCGGATCATTGTCGACAAAATCGACCGCGACCCCTTCTTCACTCACCAAGCCTTCAAAATATCCCGTAAACCTGAGCCAGCAGCAGTAGTTGTCGACTTCGCGTTCATGACCGACGGGTGTCTGGTACGTCCAGGCACCCAGATATATCGCTGGGTAATTTACGTCGTCATGGTTCATGTGCTCCAGTGGAAACGTGTCGATGTTTGTGATGCCACGAAAGAAGAGGTGCTCTGAGACCGTGTCGTACGCCACTGCCCAGGCAAAATCTTTGAAGGAATTGCCAGTGATTGGACATTGATAGATCAGGCGAACAAAGATGATTTGGACATGTATGTCCTGCCTCTTGGAGAGTGTCTTATTGTGAGCGTCGGGCTCGTCCTGTATTTGAGCATCAGATATCGCAAGGCCAGAGTGAGGGACATTCGTGTGTCTACCTCGACACTGACGCCTCGGTCGCCTCAGAGTCCGATGTCCTCGTACCGCGAATGAATTTTCCAGACCGCTGCTGTTGTCGTCGCTGCGCACGAGCTCGGACAATGACCTTTGGGCCAGGATGGAGTGAAATGAGTATGCACCCAACTGCAGAAGCAAGTACAAATGCCACAACATCTAGTCAAGTGACATGCTCACCTTGCACTTGTTTTTTTTCCAAGGCGGGCACGAACTATCTTTAAAAAGAAACCTGGCACTCGGCCGGCAGTATCGGCGAGAGTGATGTTCGCTGTCTGACTTGTGAATCAATCGAACACGAGTGATGTGCACAGTCCAATGACCATTAAATGCAACCCTCTCTTGACCTCAACCTTGGCATGTCGCCTGGTAACGGATTGGCACGCGAATTGATTGACGTTGCCACCGATTCGTTCAGAGGCTTCGAAAGAAAACAAGAAGGGAAAAAGGGGGCTTCTACGGGATAAATGGTGAAGGAAAGGGTCAATCATTTGCAATCATGCAACATTGCCTCATTTCGAGATTGAATAGATGAAGATGAAGAAGCAATCGGCTTGGCACTTGCCAAAGTGGACGGAAGGAATCACAAATTATCACAGATGAACAAATCAAAAGTCATGCCAATTTATGAATGATGAATATAAATAGTCCCTCTTTCTCAATTGCCCATATCGGGACAGAAATATTGTGCCTATAATATTGTGAAGTATAGAACCCAAACTCGAAATCAAAAAGTCTTCATGCGGACTGAGCAGGTCATAGGCGATGCTGCTCGATGAATTGCTTGCGTGCAAAGTTTGGATTGGCGACGGTCCAGGAGGTATAGGCGTGTTCGACCTCGTCCTCGATGCGGTACCCCCACAACCACTTTTGAAAGACCGGGTCGGCCCATTGATTCGGGTACCCTTCCTGCGGCGGCAACTGCGCAAACATGCGGTCCCGCGTCTCCTGCAGTGGTCCGTCGTGACAGTGGAACGTGCTCCGGTAGAAAGTGGACCGTTTCACCACCGTCGTGGTGCGTTGTTTTCGCAATCGTTCATAGAGTTCCAAGAGTCCCGAGAGTTCCGCCTTGACGGTGATTTTGGCGAGTAGGCGGCCGAGTACGGCGCCGTCCTCGACGGCCATGGCGGCCCCGGAAGCGAGGTACGGTAGGGTCGGGTGACATGCGTCGCCGAGGAGGACGACGTTGCCGTACGCCCAGCGGTCGAGTTCCTCGTGGTTCTGGAGTCGCCATTTCGCGCAGTCCTTGATGAGCGAGAGGAGTTTTTGGAGTTTCGGGTCCCATTGGCTGAATGCCGCGCGCATCTCGGCCACGTCACCTTTCGCGACGTTGCTGTCCTTGGGCAGGTCGTCGGGACACAAGAGCACGACGTTGTAGAGGTCCGCGCCCTTCAAGAGGTAGCACACGACGTGGCAGTCGGGCCCCATCCAGTAATTTAATGGGGACATGTCGCCCTCTACGAATTCCTGCAACATTTCGTGCTTGCGCATCTCCGAGGCCGGGACGAGGATGCGGTACGCAATGTCTCCGGTATCCACCGGCGGGTCGGGTTTCTGCTGCAGAATCTCTCGCGTGCGTGACTTGATGCCGTCGCAACCCACAATCAAGTCGGCCGAGACGCGTTCCCCTGTAGATAGGACCGCCGTCGGCGTCCCGTAGAGGTCCTCGATATTCTCCACCGACGCGCCGAGCTGTAATTTGACGCCCAAGGCCTTCGTCTTGGCCGCCAGCACGCGGTGGAAGTCCGCGCGATGGGCGACCCAGTACGGCGACCCGTAGGTGCGTTGCACGTAGTCGTCGTCATTCACCGCCGACGAGGAGAGGATCTTGCCGTCGCGGTAGGAGCGCAGGACAAATTTTGAGGGAGTGACGCAGTACTTTTTCATCTCGTCAAAGATGCCCCACGACCGAAAGATGCGACTCGTCTGTGGTGGAATCTGGATCCCTGCCCCAACCTCGCCAATCTCTTTCGCCTGTTCCAGGATCAGGACCTTGTGCCCTGCCAACCTGCATTGTATCGCGCACGCCAGGCCTCCTGTCTATCGTTAGTCTTGTACAACCCCTTCAGCGGATCGTCTGCTCTCGAACGGACAGATCGAGGACAGGAGAACACGTACCGAGACCAGCGCCGATAATGACAATCTTGAGGGGACACGCAGCCTGCGGCCAATTCTCCGTATTTATTTCGACCATGTCGTATCTTTCGATGGATATATTTTTCGCCCGTCTTTCAGTCTCTTTCTAGATGGTCGATGAAAACCAGGTGCTGTAGAAGTCAAGAGATGTGACTAGCAGGAAACGGCGGGTCGAAGGGGATTATAAAAGTCGTTCAGATTTGAGCAGCACACACAACCTCCCGGGGATAAAAGTGGGCTGGAGTAGAATCTTTGTGGTGGGGGTTGAATTGAAAGTCTAACCTTGGAATGAAATGAATATCCTTGAGGAACGGGTTGAAAGTTGGAGGCCAAATATTAATTCCGGGGGAATGGAATTTCAACTTTTGCGCGGCCGCCAATTTCCGCTTTTTCCTTCGCATCTGCTCGCGTTTCCCCGGATTTGTGGGGTAGCCTTCATCTCTACGTATCCTCTTTGATTTTTTGTCTTTCTCCTTCAGTATAATTAGTCTATTGCATAGCAGGAATAATGTCGTGGACAAGGGCAGTGCGGTTCGTGGCGAGGGAGACGGGCAGGATCCACTTGGGTCAGGTGCGCTCCTCGTCGAAAGACATTGCGCTGCAGCTGGAGGCAGGGGAACAGGTAGAGGTCCAGGAACTCTCGGGCGGCGGCGACCTCTTTGATGCCTCGACCACGGTGACGGACAGGGTACTCACCGTCGACCGCATCCTCTCGCCGCTCGAGCGCACGGGTGCCATTCGATGTGCGGGCCTGAATTACATTGACCACGCCAACGAGGCCGGCATGCCCATTCCCACCGCCCCAGTCCTATTCTTCAAGGTCAATCATTTCTCTATCGGATTCTGCATGTATTTGAGAGGCTAATCGTGGCAGGCTGAATCGGCACTCAATGGACCGGGGATCGTGCCGATCCCGAAACTATGCCAGGACGAATCCTCCGACTACGAAGCCGAACTCGCCATCGTCATTGGCCGCGACGCACGGGACGTACCGGAATCCGAGGCGATGGACTACATCCTGGGATTCACCTGCGCCAACGACATTTCCTCCCGCAAACTGCAACTCTCCTCCTCGCAATGGTGTTTCAGCAAGAGTATGGACGGGTCCTGCCCCATCGGACCCACCATCGTGCGCCCCACGGAACTCAACCTCCACGGTGGTTTAGGAGTGAGGGCGATCGTCAACGGCAGGACGGTGCAGGACGGCACTACCGCAGACTTCATCTTTTCCGCACAAAAACTGATTGCCTACTTCTCACAAGGGAGCACACTTCTCAGGGGAAGTCTGATTTTGACGGGGACACCCGCGGGCATAGGGTACTTTAGACAGCCGCGCGTCGTCCTCCGACACGGCGACGACGTCCGCGTGCAAATTCCCGGGATCGGAACCCTCATCAATACCATTCACTACGAGTGATCCCTCCTAGACCGGTCTGATGATCTAGACAAGGTCTCCAACTAGAGGGGTGGCAATCGCGTCCAGCATAAGTAGTTGCGTGTACAGCATGCATAGAGGTCTAGAACAAACTTGGGCAAAACGCGGGCCAAGTCGCGGAATTTGAATTTCGATCCTGTGTCTCCGTTGTTGACCCCGCAATTACTTGCCCATCATCAGATGAATGGATGCCGCGAACAGATGAGATTTAGGTGCACGTGGCTGATATATCATGTGAAAGCTTAAGCTTAAGCTTGGATTCCAGTTCGCCCTAGGCCTGGGCCTGCTACGAGGACATGGACCGGATAAGTGTCTATTTTATGTATCCTTCAAGTATTGGCTCAGATAGACTCATGATGTGATTTCACAACGATAGAGAAAGAATAGATATACGTCAATAATATTGTCATGATGAGAATATCTATATGCACGCCAACGCTCAGCTGCTATAGATTCATCTCCCGCCGTCGCTTATGTAGATGCGACACCTCCGCGCGCCGCTCGCGCTTCTTCGCACTAGCCTTGACCTTTTTCATCGCTCCGCGGTCCGGGAACCGCACGCTCTCGATGGTGCGCTTCTGCTTGCGTTCCTGCCGCGTGGCCATCTGCGCCTGTCGGACGTCATTGTAGATTTCCGCGTACGCCGTCTGTCCGACTTTCCGCTTGAACAGTTCAAAGACTTCGAGGGCGAGGTCGTGCAGGGTCGCTTGGTCCGCCGTGTGCGTCTGCATCTCTGCGTACTTGTACACCGGGCGCGCCAGGATGCGGCCGTGTCTCTGCAGCGTCTCTGTCGACAGGGACTGGATCGCTACGCCAAAGAATTGCAAGAGGGATTTGCGCACCAGCATGTGAGTCTCCCGCTTCACGTCCCTGTCGGATTGTAGTAGTGTCGCCACTCTCTGCAGTAGCCACTCGACACAAGTCTGTTTATTCCCTTCTTCCTCTCCTTCTCCTCCTTCCTCCTCGTCCACTTGCTCGATGTCGTCACGAGGAGGCAGGATCGTCGCCTTTTCATTGAAGACTCGCAGTAAAAAGACCAAGTTCTTTGTTATTTGCGTGCCGAGATCCTCTGATAATAGTGGCGACCTCAATTGTATCAGTGACTGTCGAGCAATGCGCACCAGCTTTGTATCCGATAGTGTCAAGTCCTTGCCACTGACGAGTTGCGAGCTGGCGTCTTCTTTCCTGCGATGTCCAAAGATTGTACCCACAAGTCTGGCTATGGACAGTCTGATCCAGGCATGATGGTATAGCAGTAACTTTTGAATGTTGCCCCACAATGCATCGTACTTTTTGGCAATCAGCGCCTCAGGGTTCTTTGCCAATATCTTGTTGAACGTCTGCAAGGCGTAGTACAAAATCTGCCAATCCGCCGAATCGTTGTCCTCCATCTCGTCTTCCTCGTTGGAGCTTGAAATGTCTTTGTCGACAGCTTGGCTGACGATGGACGCAAGTCTGTCCATAAAGAACTTTACGTCGTCTTTGCGATGCTCCTTGACCTCGAATAAAAGTCCCAATCCCTGCACCGAGGCTCGTTGTAACAAGGTCTGCTCGTTGTATGCCCATGATCGAAGTGCAGCCACGATCGAAGATAACCGCTCTTCGTCAGCGCGTTGCAGAATCTTGCGAAGTAGAGCTCCAGACATCTCGCGACAGCCAGCGTCATCGTCATTGATTAGTGCCATGGTGCACGCAAAGAAAAGCATCATCAGGTATTCCTGTAAGATTGTGTCGTCGAAATGTGTAATGATGAGATTCAGTGCTTCCATGACGGATTTTCGACCCGATGAGTGGACGTACTCTAAATTCTTCACCAGAAACGCCAGCTGCTTCTTCAATCTGCCTTTCCCCTGCGGATAGTCCAACAAGAATTGGTAGAATGCGGATCGAGCAGTATCTCGCGGACCAGCAGATTGGTTGGTCACCATCATGGTGCCTACTTCGTCCATGATGTCGTACAGTTCAGGGACCATGAATTTGCGTGACATGATGCTACGCAGTATCGAAAACGTGACACCTTGTCGATCAGGTTCCTCCAAGTCAGCCTTGATACGAATGAGCAGGTACGCCAAGACGGTATCCTTGACTGTGACTGATTTCCGCTCTTTTAGAATGATGGAGATGAACTTGAGCGAAGCTTGACAGAGTTCTGTTTTCGTTGTTGGTGATGCTTTGATGAATCCGACCGCCTGCTCGAGGAACACTGGACTTCCACTGTCCAAAGTCTTGAGATCCACTTTGATGATTTGACTCAGCAGTCTGAGTGCAGAGATGTGAACATCCTCGTAACCAGACATGAGGGAATCCCCGATGATTGGGATGAAAGCTGCCAAATTCTCTGGAGTCTGTAGAGCTGTGTACTTCTGCAATATCGATCGAAGTGTCTCCAAGGAGAACTTGAGTAATTTGTGAGCATTTGCTTTGAAGTGGTCTCTGACAAAGACTTTTCGGGCTTTCAGATCCACCACGTAATTCTTCTCGGCGTCCTTTCTGGCCTGTTCCTGGATCGACAACACTTTTTGTACCTTTTCTTGTGTCGAGCTCATTGTTTGCTGGTAAACATTGTAACAAAACAACAACGAATCCCGACTGTCACATTCCTTGTTCCTTAATATGCCCAACGTCATACGTCGACAGACCTCATCAATCTTGCGGATGACTTTGAGTGATGACGTCTCAGCCAGCAACGTTTTGAGCGGCCACAAAATCTCGCTGAGATTGCTTAGTTTCGTCGTGCTGGCCAGGATCTCAAACGAATCGAAAGACTTTGTAGTCTTCATCTCCTTCATCTTTGAAATGTAATCCTCGGCTTCCTTCTCGAGACCTGTCTCGCCAAAGATGTCATCAATCAGCATATCTACCAATTGATTGAGACAGTAATCCAAGGATCCGTACTCGGGCTGCAATTTGACCAAGATTGTATGTATGGAGAAGCCAAGGACGTGCAATTGATAACCACGCTGCAGTGCGCTCTTCAGTTCTGCGAGAATGTATGAGAAGTACTTTGGTCCCAAGAGAGTTGCAATAAGTCCAAGCGTCTTTCTCGTCATATCACGAGCATCCTGTGAACGACTTCTAAGGATATGACACACATCCGTGAGCACACCTGGCAATTTCATCGTCAGGGCTTCGTGTGGCAATGATGTGAGAAGCTTGACGACGGTCAATGCTAGTGGCACACGAAGAGCCACAGTATCATCGTCTTTCGAGTGGAGGTATTTTGTCAGATGTGGTAGGAAGCCATTTGAGATGAGATCATTGTACTTCTCCGGAGCTGGCTTGCTCGATAGAAGTGCAGGCAACTTGTCGATCTCCGCATCACCATTTGCCATGGTCACATCTTTTTCGTCTGATTGCTCCGGTACGTCCTCGGCATTCGCATCATTTTCATCAATCTCATCCTGCATGTAGTCGACCAAATCAGTCGCCACTTGCGGTGTGCCCACTAGAGCGTCCACCACAGAACCAATCAGTCGCACTACTGTCGCTTGGTTCGACTCACTCGGTTTCAGCAATCCAATGTATCGCTTGAGAAGTGCAGAGTACTGATTGAACTTCATGGCTTGTGCGAGTTGGCCAATAGTCTTGATTGTCTCTGCAATCAGATTGTGCGATTCCTCCTTGGGCATGAAACAGTAATGCTCAATCATCGGAAGAATAATTTGTGCGATGTTGGTGCTTTGCAAGTCGTGAGTCTGTGAAATGGTTGCCAGGCGTCGCAGAGCACGCATCCGTCGGTGTTGTTGAATATGCAGAATATTGTAGAAAAAGTTGGCCTCTTCGTCTTCGCCCACAAGCAGTGGCACGAGATCCGATACTTGAGACCAGAAAGAGCAATCCTTGACGGTCGATCCCAGGATTCCGACCCATTCTTGTCGAATCAGTTCAGCTGAGTGTCTTACACCCTTCTTGATAGCAGGATACAGGTCAGTCTCCAGTATTCGCAAATATTGCTCTTGCGTCAATGCTTCGGAAGACTTTGTGACTTCGAGCAGTCGTCGAATACTGTATGTCGCATTGGTCCTCAATGCCAACTCCTCCTCATCGCCGACAAAGAAAATCATATTGTACAGCAGCGGACGCCAGGCCATAGGCGAGAGCAATTGGTATTGCTGTTCGTTTAGGGCCGCGAATGCTGCTAATCGACGATCGAAATCTGGCGTATCTAGACGGCGCGTCGAGAAAGCATTCAGTTCCTCAATTATCTTTGCGCTGAGGACGAGTGACTCGTTCTTCGCAGCAAAAATTCTCATGATGCCAGTCAACGAAGTTCGAGCTTTTCGTGAAGAACACGAAGCAAAGAGAGATCCGATTGCATTATATTTCTTCCAGAGAGTGTCTGCACCGGTGGCATAGTCCAGACTCAGAGGCAGGAAGTTCTCGACAATGGTCAAAATTCCCTCTTTGACTTGTTCCGACACGACTTTTCGTGGTTTGGACAGTAGAGGCATAAGTAGATCGAGCAGAGTCTGGATGGCACTTCCTCCCTTCACAAGACTGGATATTGATGACAATACCGAAATCTCGAGCTCCAGAAAGTCTGAATTGATTGTGTTGTTTGTGCTGCTGTACTTTTGCTGTTCGAGCAAGAGACTCATCTTGTTCAGGAAGAGCTCGACCTTGTCAGGCAACAACGCTTGACGAACATCATCATTGAAGACAATCTCTGGATCCTTGACTTGATCACATAAATTCTGCACACTCGTGAGAATGAATATTGCAACCTGATCCTTGATACTCTTTTCCGTCAGGCAGTCAAAGATGGTAGGTAGTACAGCGTCATTGTACTGGACGAGGAAAGGAGACGTGATTGGAGAGCTTGCCCAATTACTCAAGAGCTTTAGAAGCCCGGAGGGATTTTGCGAAGACTCTGTCGGTAGAGAGCCAAGTCTAGGATTCACAAACAGATCAAACACAATCTGCATGTAAGAGTTCCACTGGTAGGTCCGACAGTACTTGAACAACAGATCGAGCGCTTGATACACCGACTGCCGAATGTTGCGAGCAATTTTGATCTCGAGCACGTTGTCCTTTGCGTCCACCTCCATTGACTGATCAAGGATTTGGCTTGCCGACATGAAGCAGCAGATTAGAGCATCGAGAATCTCACCTACATACGGTTCAACCTTTCCAGCAAGCTGTAGCAGAGCATCTTGCATCATGGTACAAAACCCAATCTGCTTGCGTAGACTGGGAATTTGTTGCTTGGCCAGGTTTTGCAAGGTGAAGGAGTCAGCCGTCTTATCAACCACTGAGACATTTTTGAAACTGGTCAGGAAGATCGAGATGAACTCCTTGATATCTGCATCTCTCATGCTAGCAATGGCTCCAAGTATAATATTTCGCGAATTGGCCAGACCTTTTTTCTGTGAGGTAGCATGTCTGCGATTGATCATCTTGCCATACAGGATTCTTGCAACGATAGGAATGACATGCTGGCGATGCTGATCCTCTATCTGTGACTCACCGGCATCAGTCTGCAGGAAAGTAGTGATTTCGTCTCGCGACCTGGTGTCCGATAATAAATTCTTGAGGTTGTCTTCGTAGCGACGTAGAGTTGAATCACGATAGTGTAGCAGAATGTCGAAAGCGAGATTTTGAGTGCGGGAGTCGCGAGAACCCAGGAGGTCCATCACTACTGCACGCACCGAAGCAGATTCGGCGAATGCAGCTGGGTTCGAAAACTTGCTGAAGAGTGTCAACAAATCATTACGCTCCTTCTTGTTGAAGCGACCGGTGCTTGTTGTGGATTCTTTGTCTGCAAGTCCAACCTCAGCATTAAGGCCCTCAGTATCGCCGTCATCGTCGTCGTCCTGGTCATCGTCCGAGGACATCTCTGTGTCGACTGTATTCTCGATTCCTACAACAAGCTCGTCATCGTCATGGTCATTTGACCCGAATTGGGCCAGAAATACCGGTACCAAGTCTCGGGAGTGCCTTTCTGCTACTTCTGAGATCGCAGAGAAGATTCGCATGGCCTGAGATCGTTTGCTCATCGTCATTTCGTCTCTGCCGTGCATCACTTCAGTTACATATGTAAGCAACGAAATTTGTGCGGGATTTGCAAGCGCGTCAAGTGCAGTCGCACAATTCTGCCTTAGTTCTGCGGTGTTGAAGCATTTGAAGCAATCCATCTCGGCTTCTTCAATGAGTGGCGGTTTGTGCTCAGAATTCAGTATCGCTTCAACTTCCTCCTCGGCATTAGATTCGCTGAAGAACCATTCTCGTGCCATAGACCAAACCAATTCAGAATCACTTTCTGCGACACGAGCTAGAGTCTCGCAACAGAAAGACCAGAACGGTGTGTAGTTTGTGGTCAAGAGACCCATGCTGAAGCGGGCGATGATTGACTTGGTGTGTGCATTGCTGAGCAAAGGATAGTTTTGATTGAGCTTGCGAATCTGCATCGCCAGGGATCGAGTCGCATCGAGCGTAAGATCGGTAGACTCTACAATCTCGCAGACGGATAATAAATCGCGATCGAGTGCGGAATACCCAAGGTCTAGTTGTTGCAAGATTTGAAGGGAGTATAGACGCCGAGCGTGTCCGGGCGAGCCGATGTTTAGCAGCAAAGTCTGCAGCACGGTCTGACTGTGTGGAACTGACGGATAACGGTATGCAAACAGAGCGTAGCCCTTCAAGAAACCAGACGATCTCCACAAACCATTGTCAGTCACGAAACTTGGCACTCTTGAGCTTTCCAAGGGTTTTGCTAACCTCGCAAGTTGTTCAAGAATGCAGCCAACAAGTAGTGCTAGATTGCGGCTTCCTGAATGCACCTTACGAGCGTTGCAGACTCGGGCAAGAAGGTCTAGCAGGGACTCCGAGAAGACTTCGGAAGACGCGATACATCCTGTGAGATTTACCAAGGTATACAGCTCAGCCTGCGTCTCAACAGACGGTTTCGCCCTCTCGAGTCGAGACACGACATCTTGTACAATCTTGTCGTTGACGCGTAAGCGCCCATTTGTGACAGAACTTGAGTCAGTAGAAAATGCACCGAGTTGAGCAATGTTGATCATACTTCGAACATACATGTCCATGTTTGCGGTAGACCAAGATTCTAGTATGCATTTGCGGTAATGAGGCAAAACAAATGTGATGAAGTTTGTTTGATGCTGCTTTGCCAAGATCTCGCTTAAAAGCAGTATATTTGTACTCTTTTGTGCTTGTAAGTGTTTTAATATCTCTTGTGCTCGAGCCAATATGTCTTCGTGAGGTGCATATGTGAAAAGGACGGAAATCAGACGTACCGCATTCCAGCAGTCAAGCTTGTCGGCATGTTGAAGTGAAGCGGCAGTATGTGCCAGGAGCGTCGACCAGTCCTCGATTCGTGTACCTTTTCTGACGGCACAAGAGATGAAGCACATGCGCCATCCGAGGTCTCGCTGATTCGCATGTTCACTTTGCAGTAGATTGGCATAAACTTCGAGCACAGGACGGTATGTCTCGCGCGTACAGTGGTGCAGCAGATTGATGGTCACATATTCCAACACTGAGAGATTGCTCAGTGGAAGCCTTTTGTCCGGAGTCGAGTAAGTGAGAACACTGAGCAGTGACTGAAACAGCATGAGACCCTTGGCGTGCAAGGAATGATCGACACCTTTGATAGTCTCTGCTAGCAGAAAACTGATTCCTTCGGTGTACTCTGACCGATCAACCTTGGCCACGTCTTCACAGACGTGCTGCAAAAATTCTGTCTGCACAACGGACCGAGTACGTCGCAGCAGAAAAGAGAGTGACTCGGCGGCGAACCTGACAATGTAGGGCTTTTGCGGCCCTTCTCGTCCGAGCAATTTGGCAAATGCATCCAAGGTTGGAATTGGGCGGGCACTCAGTGGCTTATGAAGGTACTTGAAGAGATAGGCGAAGGTCGTAAAGGTCGATTCAATAACCTCGACGGAAGAGTGACGGACGAGCGCATTAGAAGTAAGGACGTCGATCGTCCGAGTCACATAGACCTCGAAATCGCCCTGCAGATCACGAATGAATTGGACCAATAAACTACTTTGTTAGTGTTATCCACGCGAAGATGTCGGCGCTCCTACTCTAGCAGGGCATCCAAAGACAGCTGATTTGCTTGCGCAATGCCGTTTAATAGAGCATCAAAGATCTCTTCCTGGTGGTGCACGACCTGCGCCAGGCTCTTGGCCCTCTTGTCCACTTGTTGAAGGAACTCCGTGAATGGAATGGTCAGGTTGAGCTCGCTCCATTTATGCAAACCAGAGACAAAGTACGACTCTGTCTCTTCTTCAATCGTGTCTACCCGCTTTATCCTTCGAGCAACATCAATCTGAACCTGCTCGATGCGCACTGAGAACGGCTTCCATATGTGCCGTCTACGCACCAATGGCGTCGTGTTTTTCACATCCTTGCGCATGCCGCCGGTCGTAAGTCTATACCATGATATGTTGACAAACTAGATGCACACCCATTACCATTCCTTGCGACATGAAATGCGGGTTGAGGACTCCCAAGGAGAAGCGATATATGCTCACGCATAACGTTAACGTTAACGTTAACGTCAACTTAACGAACAACCGCAATCGAAGCTCGAAACGCCACAAATTCACAAAATTCTGGTGGCTGACGCCTTAGCGGTGCCACTACGGGAGTGCCTTAATTCGTTTCCTCGCTTGCCCGACGAGATGCGAGATGAGTTGATGTTCCTGATGCCGTCATCTGGTAACGCTAGCATTAACTCAACACAACCTGTGCGTACAGTCGATTAGCAGTGGTATAATAGGTCGGATCGCATGATACATGACACAAACGAGTGCTCGAGACAGTCTTGTTCTTGATTGAATTGGCTCAGTTGTGGTACCTTTGATAAGTCGAATGCTACGAACCGCATGCCGTCCATTGGTAAATGCGCAATATCATTCGATACAACGACTACAGCTGCGCTTCGAATCGTCCGATACTAGTGTAGGACCCTTACTGACATCGCGCGTGAATGCTCCGACGACTTTGCCGCCTCCGCTCGTCTTGCCAGAATCACGCAAACCAGAGGAATACCGCCTCAAGTACGCCTACCGACTGGGCAAGAGTTATCTACAATTCTACAAGACTGGCTTCAAGCAGATCCTGGGCAACCGCAAGACGGCAAAGTTGATTCGCGCCCGCCACCTCGATGATCCACTGCTCAAGACCCTCCCCGGCACAAACGTCAACCACCGCACGGGACAACTCATCACACCCGCCACGACTCGTCACGAGCCACTGACGCGCGCGGAATTCCAGTTCATTAAGCGACACGCCAAGGACATCAAAAAAGTCCCTATATTCGCCGTGCTGCTCGCAATCTTTGGCGAATGGTTACCTCTATTCGTCATCTTTCTCGACCCACTGATTCCCGGAACCGTCCTGCTCCCCGTCCAAATCGCCAAACGCAGACGCAAGTCCGGTCGTCGCCCCGCCCTCGATGATTCACAATCTTCTTCTTCAGTCATCATCACCCCACACGCCGTACGAGGAGATCTCGAAGGCGCCGGCATCCATGATCGCCCACAACTCCTTCGCGTCGCACGACAATTCAGTCTTCTCGGTCCCATCTCCCGCTTCGCCACGGCATCCACCATCCTCGCCCGTATCCGTCGTCACGAGCAGTACCTGCGCACCGACGACTCCTTACTGCGACGGGACTTGATCTTGCCTATCGAACAGGCCGACGAGAGTAGCAGTGGCGACGAGGACCGGAAATTGAGTGTGGATGAGCTCGAGGTGGCCATTGAAGAGCGCGGCCTGTGGAGCGATAAGCAAACACAATCTGAGAGGACGAAACTACTAAATGAGTGGCTACGTTGATTATCGATCGTTCCGCAATCATTAAATATTCGTCAGGAAGACAATATTTCAAATCACCTCGCTAAACAAAGAAGACGAGGCATCGTGACGCACGAGGTTCATGAAAGCAGTATTGTCCGATCCGACCTGTAGGGTCGCAACGTATCATCATGTCACGACGCAAGACTCGAAGACTTCATGTTTCCAAACCTGACCTTGATCACATCGCCAGCTGATTTCTATCACTGATACAATTCCAAATGATAGACCACAATACAAGGAAATCTCAATGAGAGTGCATGATATGACATTAATGCATTCATTAGAAGAAGAAGGGGGGAAAAGATAGGAGATATGAGAAAAAAAGGATAGTGAGAGTTTAGGTACGGTGCTCGAGGACGGAAAGGTCCGGCCTTGCCACGACGCCATACGAAATCAGTATCAACATGACGATTCCCACCACCACCACAAACGACACCACCCCAGCCACTACTACACCACAGTTAGCCCACAATTCTATTGAAGAGTCAAGATGGAGGACAGACCGAATAATGCCGTGGTGCGCGAGGACGAGGAAAATGAAGCATCCGGCGAAGAAGAGCCGAACGACTTGAAAGTCCCATCATGCACCGTACTATACCGCAACTCTCCCTTCTTGCCTCCATTCACATTTCCACCGCCTCTAGCATTATCGTCGCCGTCATCGTCGCCGCCCCCAATGGAGTTCCATGAGAAGCGGGATTTAGTCGTCGCCGGCGTGCTGAGCATGAGTGACATTGGTCGCTGCGGTTGTTGCAGTAGGGTTGGGAGCGGGTTCGGGTACTCTGCGTTGTGTGGCGAGTAGGAGGGTAGGCCCGCCGCAATGTCCAGTTTTCCACCGGATTTACTGGCGTGATTTGTCGCCCCTGCGACATTTGCCGTCGACGGCCGCGAAAATGACGGCGGCGGAGGTGTCGATGACGAAGACGGTGGTGCAATGCTCACTTTGATGTCGTTGTATCGTACGGGTTCCGGGTAGGAAATGTTATTTTTCGCAGTCGACGTACTCTGTTGTCCCCTATGTTTCTTCGCCATCTCGTCAAAGTATGCCTTTCGCGACCCGCTAATGATGTCGTGTGCCAAGATAATAGATTTGACTATACCCTCAAATTGTCGGAAGCTTTTGGCAGCAGCAGAAGTATATTGCCCGCCCCCTCACTTGACGATGAACGAGAGAACAAGATGAAACGTGGTGATTGGTGTAGATGATATTGTCCTGTTTCCCGAACCGGGCATTCAAAACCACTCTTCCCCATGGCCACTCCATCAACCTGAAACACGCCATAGCAAAGGGTTCATCTGTCCGTCATGAGCCATCCATCTCGGGTCGGTAGGGATTATATTCGCCGGCGACGAGATTTACCGGATCATCGACCTTCCAACGAGGCGATAAATAAGCCGGCCGCATCGTCTCGAGAAAGTGTCGTCGCCAAAAGCGCACGAAGCGCGCGTACCCGGCCTCCCCTTCCTCACTCCCAATCGCCTCGACCACCATTCGTCCGTGGTCGCGGAACCCCTCGCCCTTTGTCATCGCCTTGAGCTGTAATGCGTCCTGCAATATCTCGTCCGTAATGTCCTCGACCCTCGACAATCCGTAATGCGCCATGACCACTCGTTGCAAGGTACCGATGCGCGAGGCCGGTATGCCCTCCACGTACCGCAACAGCGCGGACGCCGCCGCACGGACTCGATTATTGCCACAACACTTGATCCACCCCTTCCCACCGAGCGGCGCATCGTACCGCCTCACCAACCTCTCTTTTTCCTCGTCCGCGAACCGTTCGTAGCGGTCGTGACACGCCGTGCAGACCGCCAGGACGTCGTGGCTTCCGTGCGATTTGAAGCTCAACGGCATTTCCCGGCGATACTGGTACGGCACGACGTGGTGCAGCGTCAGGCCGTCCGTAGCTCGTTTGTCATGATTGTTGTCCTCCTCGACTGATGCGTCTCCATCAGTATCGCCGATCCGATAATCCGACTTTTGCGTGCGCGAGGAGGAGGAAATATCGGTCGGACTGATAGGGACGGAAGGAAGGACTGGACCGCGGTACCCACAGACGACACACATATCCACCTGATCCTCGAGGTACCACTCGTCCCCAACCCGATTCCTGCCCGTCCCCCGCGGCTCAAACAGTAATCTGATAGCTTTTCCTCCTCCGTCCGCTAGACCTGCCTGTTCTGCGTGATCATCCTGTGCGTCCTGATTGTCCCGGTCTTCCTGATTGTCCGCAGACAGACGATCCGTTGTAGTAGACGACGACGACGAAGACCGGAATGATGGGGATGATTGGGATGACGGGACGGCAAGGATAGGTTCCGCGAGATTCTTGCGTAAATACCACGCCATCTTCTTGTCGCTGCACCGAAACATGAGCATGCCAGAGGGCGCGTACACCGAGTTGTTGGAGTATATCCGCGTCGTGCGCGCCTGTAAGTGCGACATTTCCCTCACTTCCTTCCTCCTGCCTTCCTTGCCTACCTTGACCGAATCCTATTACACTCTTTCTAACAGCGACATTCAGCACAAATTATACTCTACCTCTGACACTCTATAGATCACGAGTCGAGCACAGCAGATATTGAAGAAGTCGAATTTAATGGTCGAAGTATCATCGTGCGATTTACTGATTTACGCACGTGTCCACGAACACTCTACAAAATTCACGATGGAATAGTAATATTCTTCATGCGTTATAACAAAGAAAAGAAGAGATTCATTCTACAGGGAATTAACGATTACTGACAAATATACTATGTACTACACGACCGGACGCACAAATTCGTCCCCCTCACCGAGTCCCAACTCGCGTCTCATTCTCTCCTCCTCCTCTGCCCTCGTCGTGACTTGTCGCACCGCACCGACCCACTCCCACGCACGCAACCACTCGCCCTGAATCTCCGCCTGCGTCGCTCGCACATTACTGTTGCGCTCCACGATACCCTGCACCTCACGCCACAACCGCTCGCGCGACGCGTAATTGAACTCGTCCGCGAGGATAGAGTCCCGCAACTGCGAGACGCCCAGGTGCGGTTCGTCGTGGCGATCAGGGCTCGCCACTGCCCAGGACTTGGCCAGCGCCAGTTCATCGTAGACCCGCGTCACCAGCGTCTCCACTCGCTGCCTCATGCTCGTCCGCGACTCAAAGTACTTCTTCAGCAGCGCCGACAAGATGGCAAAGGTTAAAAGCCCAACAAGTTCGACACGATATCGGGCCAGGACGGTGTAGCAGGTGTGTCGGATGGAGCATGCGACCGAGATGTTGGCGAGGGATGTTGAGTAATAGTGATTCTCGACGTAAAGGTCCTCAGGCTGATCAGAGGTTCCTCCTCCTCCCCTTTCGGTTCCTCCATGATTGTCTCTGGCTGCGCTGGCGCGGTGATTTCGCTTGGTGCCACCGTGACCGTGTGCATGCGCGAAGGGCTTGCTTTCGTCAGTTAGTGCGCGGATAAAAGGGAATGGGTGTGTTCACTAAACTTACCTCGAACTGACTTCCACCTCGTCGCGAGTCTTGACATCGTCCAGCGCGTGGTTGAACAGTGTGTCGAATTGCTCCGTCGTCAATGCGCTGGATTTCTTCGCCACCAGCTTCTCCTTGAGCTGTGTTTCCGACATGGAAATATCCGTCGATGGCGGAGCATACCCGCATTCCACACTGGCGGTCCGGTCACGCAAAGTCTCGATGATTTCGTCCGCAACAAGCTGAATCTTGCGCAGCTTTTCCGTGTCCGGTGCACATGCTGGAGAGATTGGGACTAGTCCGCCGAGAGACAGAGGCGAGTTTACCTTTTGAAATTCGTCCTCGCAAATCATGCGGAAACCGGGGAAACAGACGGCATGCGGAGGACAAGGGACGCACTGTGGTCTGACTTGATTGATGAGATCTTCCGTCGCCGTGGCACCTGGATGTGATATGATCGGCTCCGAATCAACGCCGCAATATCCAGCGTTAATCTTTTCCTGTCGATACCAATTGCTGCCGTACGCCGAACCGGCCGTGAGACCGAGTATCGAGCCCCACTTGAGCAACTGATTGACTGTGCTTGGACCTTTGTGTTTGCGGACCAATCGCTTCCTGGTGAGTGGCTGCAACTTGGCTGATTCCTCCGGAGTGTATTCCTCGCCTGCCATGTCGTCCCTCGAACGCGGAGAACCAAGCAGCTGACTGCTGGCCAGACTGTTTTCCTTCCTGCGTTGGGCGGCAGACTGAAAAGCTGGGGAAGCCTTGATTTGTGAAATTGGTGGCATGAAGCGCTCACTTTTCCTGAAAGCCGATTTTGGCGTCTTGACAGAATTGGGTTCTGTTTTCCTAAAGGTGAATTCGACATCGGACGAACCTGCCTTGGACGACAGAGATTGTGGAATCAAGGCACTCTCGGTCTGGCGCCTCGAGTCCTTGGCTAATGGAGGCGCCAACTTTTGCGCTGAGGTTGGAATCACCGTCTGTCGTCTTTTCGTGGGCGACACGACGGGCGGAGGCGAGCCAGACTGGAATGGATTGTCACTCGAAAAGATGGCCTCCTCCGTCTCCCTTTTCTTGACGGTAGATTTTCTGGGTCTCGGTGCCGTCTTTGGCGCCGGCGTCTGCTGGACATCAATCATCTCCTCATCCGCATCGCGAGCAATCGTGCTCCTGCGAGCATTGTTATCATTGTTGTTGTGATTGGCATCTGGCGAGGCAATGTTGTCTTCGCCCTCCGTCTTGGCCACTTTTCTCGGTCGACCTGGACCGCGCTTGGCCGTGGACGGCGGAGGCAGATTGTCCTCGCGAACGTCCTCTTCCTCCAACGGCAAAGGGTGCTTTCTCGGCCTACCACGTTTACCCGGTGTCTTCGTAGGCGACGCGACTCGTTCCGGCACTGGCGACGCGTTTCCCACCGCTTCAATTTTATTCGCGCTCGGCGCCGGGTTTAGTCTCGCCTGTAGCCAGTCCTGTGCTCGAGGCTTGACTTGTTCGATGAATATCTGCACGAGTTCTGCTTTTTTCGCGGCCGATTTAAAGTCAATGTTGTGCTCGAAGAATATCCTTCGCAATTCCGCGACGCGCAACGTCTGAGGATCGAATGTCGAGGAAAGATACTCGAGTGTCTCGATTGGGTCGCTCATGATTTATACGAATTAATTGGGTTGATATTT
The DNA here is from genome assembly GCA_000836175.1 of Taphrina flavorubra JCM 22207. Taxonomy (NCBI): domain Eukaryota; kingdom Fungi; phylum Ascomycota; class Taphrinomycetes; order Taphrinales; family Taphrinaceae; genus Taphrina; species Taphrina flavorubra. The sequence goes on along the minus strand of DF819276.1, from coordinate 54,062 downwards.
GTTTATTTTCCTGTTTTCGTGTTTGCGTAACGTCAACCGATCTCGACGCGTGCGACGACGGTATGTGAATTCTCCGCGGACCAAAAATGTCCTACAGACTGACTAATAGAAGTTTCGAGGAGGCTAGCGCGGTTCCAAATGACTCAAGTGTGGGTGTGCAGCACAAACGGCGCGACTATTATACCTTGAAGGAGCATTAAATTGGGGGAATTGAGGGGCAAGTGAAAAGGTTTTTGTGTTTTGCTGGCGAGAATCAGAATCCGCGCGCAACTCAAACTCAAACTCCGCGGAAAATCAGTCGCGCGAGACAAAACGCGCACAACATTAACACACGTTGAAACCATTTCTCGCAGTAGCTGTAGCTGTAGCTGTAGCTGTCGCTAGTTTTTTCGATAGATAAATATCATTCTTCCTCGTAGTTTCGTGTGTCATAATGATATAAGTCTATGGGCCGGTAGTAACGTTGAATACAGCTGTACCAATTACCGCATGCCAATGTTGTGGACGATTATGAATAAATATACACTAGCTAATTATTTTAAGACTTGGCAATTGCAATGTATAGAAGAATAACTAATGATGCGCGCTGACGCTTTTTGCTATTGCTGTACGGACACGATTATTTCGTGTCGCTCAGAAGAACCCTTGTACTAGACTACCATTTGACAAAGTTTAGCTGAATTCCTTGGATATCTCAGAGCGTCTCCCAGCCGCCCATGTTCGCATACAACTCTGCCTTTCGTGCCAGCCAGGATGGAATCTGGTGCTGGAGGTACATTTGCCTGACGCCGGCCTCGTACCGCCGCTCATTCAGGAACTGCGGTTTGCCCCTCTTCAGCTCCGGGTCCTGCTCGCCGTGAATGTCGAGGTACGGACTTGGGCCGAACGCGCCGCCCTCGCGTCGCATGACGAGCATCGCGGACCGCTTGATGAGCAGGTACATGCCCACCGAGCCACCGCACTCCGCCCGGTGTGTCGTGCACTCGCCCGCGCCCACCTCCTCGTCCCAGCAGCATTGCGACTGGAAGCACACGAATTCGCCGCACAAAAGACACAGCGCCGGCTCCGTCGGGTTCGTCCCGCAGTTCCGGCAGATAAAGTACAGGCACCGCTCGAATAGCTCGTCCAGGGATTTCGGTAACCTTGCCAGACTCACGGGTAGTGGCCACGACAAGGTCGGAATGTACTGCTCAGGTTGCCACAAGGATTGAGCCCAGTCGACGTGCAGGCTGTGCCGGTATTTGTCCGTCTTTGTTTCTGCTGAGAATTGCATAATTTCCGTCAAGGATCGTATGCCGTAGAGGCGCGACAACTTTTCGAGCTCATTCTCGTGCGACAATAGCTCAACACTATTGCCGAGCTTCATGCCAAAGACGGCATAAGCAAAGATGCAGTACTTGCGAATGAATGCCAAGGCATATCGCTGAAGTGTCTTGTACAAGACCAAGCAAGTCGCATCGGCCAAGTCTCGCAGCCCGGATAATTGCAAGCTGTCAATCCATCGTCGGACAATTGTGATGCGTGTGATGTCCACATCAGTCAGCACCTCCGCACCTGCGATGATGGACTGATTATCAGCACGCGCCTGTATGATGCCAAGGTATACTACGCATGCCTTGACCAATTCAGCCTCAAGGAAAACATTGCCCAAATTGTTGACCTCCTCGGCTTTAGCACAAAACATGCTCGCCTCCACAAAAGCGTTAAATATGTCCCGGTCCAGGAATGAAATAAAATTGTCGTTGTCATCAAAAAAGGGATTCACTGGCTTTGGCTGCTGGAGGGAGAAGATGCGCTCAAAGGTATACTTCAGCCATGACGGTATGCCATGGAGGGGATTGGCCGATTCGTATCTGCCCGCCCCAACAATATCGTAATACATGAGAGCGACACCACCACGGATCCTGTCTGCCTGGACGCGGAGGCTGACCAAGTTCTGGTCCGACAGACCATCGACCAGTGTCGTGATTGGCGCACGACTATTGTCGTTGTGAGTCCGGTCTCTGAGTGCGATCTCCACATCGACCACAGATGCAGTCAGTATCGCGATGCTGTCAAGCCACGGGACTCGCACGATCCCAGGTGCCCGATAATTTGTTAGACGATCCCCAATGTTTGAGTGTATCATAAGGGCTTCCGTAACATCACCAAAACATCCTCGGTCCCTTTCCCATCGCTCCTGATCGTCCATGGGGACACTACGTTCTCCTGGCGGCAGCGGTCGAGCGACTGATCTCAATGCTTCGGCGGTCTCCACGAATTCTCGATTGACGAGCATATTCTCAACCAAGTTTTCTGCGGCGTGGTAAAACTCGATTTGCCAATCTCTTTTTGAGGAACCCATACGTAGTAGGAAATCATCATATAAAGGCTTGTCTTGCGCAGACTCAATCGAGTGTTCGTCCATCGTTTTGGACAAGACTGGAAGTATGGTGTTTCCGACAGTCTTGCAGAGTGGACATTGATACTCGACGTCACTAGGCAAGTTGCGTCCCTGATTGACCATATCGAGATGATTGCCCTTGATTGTGTCGAAAAATTCTGAATAGCAAGTCCAGTGCATAGCATGCCCACAAGTGGTGATTGTGTCACGGGAGAGCATGGGAGAATGATTGTTGTCACTCTCGTGTTGCGCATGCCAGTCGTACTGTTCGTCCATAACGAGAGGGTGGTCCAGCAAATCTTGCACTGCTGGCACGGATCCCAATACTGCATATGTGTGGCGGTCGAGCCGGGAATCTTGGATGCAACTGAGGACACCATAGGTAGCGCCATTAGCCGCCAATGCTGTCTGACAAATGATACAATTTCCGGCCGGGTAGTGCCAGGTCTGCACTTCAGATTCCATTTCCAAGTCGGTATCGTCAAGGTCTGAATAGTCGAAATCCTCAACCTTGTTTTTCTTGATGAAGGCGTTCTGAGAGGCACGCATCTCACTCAACAGCTTTGCCTGTCGCGCCTTGGCATTTGCCTTCTTTCGAGAGAATTCCGAATCGGGCGATTCGCGATCATCGGTGGCAAGCTCCCTCTTGAAGGAATGTTTTTGTGATGCTCCATTCTGGTCGTTTTCACCATTCAATTCCGTCAAACGAGCTACCAGTAATGCCAATTTTGCTTGGTGAGGTGAAAAGGCAGGATCGTCATAAAATCCAGACTGTAGAAAGAGTTCAGCACTTTTCAGAGGGAAGACACCCGAATTGAGGACCTGAGGACTTCGCTTCCTACGTCCTTGTTCTTCCTGCAGAACGAGAAGAAGGAATTGCAGAATCTTATCGGTCAAGCCTTCTCGATGCGTCGCTAATTTGGGGTCGAGTGTGGCTGATCTCCGCAAGCAAGTGAAGTATCGGATGACATAATCCTGAATAATATTACAGCATGCGAAATCAATCATTCCATTCCATGGTTCAGAGTCGAGAGGCGCTAGAATACACTCCAGCACAACATCTTCTGACTTTTGTCGCTTTCTCAGTATCTCGCTCGCCTCCTCAATTTGTTGCAGAGTATAGTGATAGTAGTAAGGGTCGATCTGATCGTATTCGTCTTCTTTGAGAGTGAACTTGCCGACATCCTCCAGACCAGCTGGAGCAGTGTAGTCCGTCATTCGCTCAACGACCTGATCGAAGCAAGCTTCGTCCCCTCGATCGTCATTGACGAGTTTGGAAATCTCACTATACGTCATGGGTGCAAAGATTAGACCATGCCGAACTGCACGAGCAATATTTTCCTCTGTAGTGGTTTTCAGCAGCCAAGATCGTTCCGAGAACAAGTTGATGAAGAAGTGGAAGAGATATTCCTGCATGTGAATGAGATTCATCTCATCGCCCATCCAATCTGCAGCCGGAACACTCTTGAATATCTTGAACATCGCAGCCACTATGTCGTTGTGCTTGTTGAACTGCTCGAGGTATTCTTGCTTGTCCAGAGCAGTGGGACTTTTCAGTCCCCTGCTAGTGCCAACACTCGCCAAGACAATTTGCATGAATTGTAAATCCTTGTCTAAGCAATACTCGCGAGAATCCACGGCGCTATAGTAGTACAATTGCTCGCGGATCGAGTGCCCATTTCTCACCCATAGATTGCCACGGATCTCCCATGTCATGTGCAAGACCTGTAATGGATATTGAGCAAGCTTCATGATGTCCTCCGAACTCTTGTTGGAGTGATATAGAAAGTCCAGGTTGTCAGATTTGGTTAAATGCGTGGTCAAGCCCACTAGCAGCCAGTGCAAAGGATGATGAAAACTGATAAACTCGTGACTCGGCACGCGGGGTTCGAATGCCGGGCGGCAATTTCGGTGCTCACCGGCATGCCACCTGCGTAAATGATCTACACAAGTAGTGATGATTCTCAAGAGTTCGTCGTCATGATCGTAGGTCCTCTTGGCATACTCAAACGTGCGAGCAAACATTTGTGCATGCTTGGCCACCTGCATGGTGACGTTGAACGCAAATGTCCATGAATCAGATTCGTACTCGACGTGATGCCGTAGAGCTTTCTGTTGTGGATTTTGACCTTGGAACAATTCGAGCCAGTCGATGAATTGTGCTTGAACATTAAACATTGAGGGAATTAGCTTTTGAACCGCGCGTGTGCATAAAAGATACCGAAGATCATTTACAATGTGATAGTGCCGTTGCGAACGAGTCGCGTAGACATCTGTCAACTGCTTGGCATTCGTGTCGACCTCTTCGGGATATCCAATCTTGTGCTGTGAGTAATATGTATAGCAGACCGCCAGTAATTTTGTGATAAACTTGTAGTCCCGAACGAGTACTTCGGCAATACTGGGCACGGTAAAGATTTGTACTGAAAACAAAATCATAGACTGATCTGGCTCGCGGTCGGCAAATAGGAATGCTTCGGTGAGTTCTTTGTAGGCGATGGCAAAGCGGATGCCCATCTCACGCTTGAACATGGGAATCGCCACCATGGTGGTTATGTATAGTTCGCGCAATTTGACTCGTGCCATTTTCCACAATCTCAAGTCCTGTAGGAAGAGAGATGTGAGGCGTGTTTTCCCGAGCCCTTCGAAGCGCTGGCTCTCGGCTTTCCAATGTTCGGGATTTACTTGCCTTCGATTGGCATCCACCGACAAGCTCGGTGGCAGATGTCCCGGAAATACGTCGTCCGTGCCCACATCTTCTCCGAGACCATTCGCATTGTTGGCATTGCCAAATACATTCGTTGGCACCTCGAAAGCTCTCATTTGCCCTTCAAGCTCGAGTATGGCTTGTAGTCCATTACGAGCTGCATCGCCGTCTTGATCGAGAATGACGACTTGTCCGGCATTGCCTGGTAATGGTAAAGCAGTCTGAGCAGGAAGTCCGGCCTCTAATCTGTTCTGATTGTGCGCGGCCAACAAGACTTGACGTTGTTGGTTTGTCAATTGCGCTAGATGGGCAGCAATGTCTGGATGTAGTTGCGGCTCGCGCGTTGTTGTGGTGAAACCCTCCTGTGTGTCTACTCGATTAGCATGATTTCGTCAGGCAAGAGATTAGGAAGATTACCAAGCATTTCGGTGTCTTCTTGCTCTGTTTCTCGCTGATCAGTGTCTTCACCGTCCTCTTCCTCGTCTCCGTCTTCGTCTTCGCTGTCCGCCATAGGCTCCGTGGTTTTCTCCTCGTCGTTCATAGCTCCGGATGACGACACACCCTGTATCCACGGCTGACAAATTTGCTCGCAAATGATTTGCCTCACGATTTCAGTATTCTCAGAACCATCTGGTAGCACGACGGAAAGCCCAGCGATATCATGCAAGAACTCAATCAATGACTCCACCATGTCTTCGCGACAAACGTCCCTTGCAGTTCTCACAGTCACACCAAGCCGTATGCGCGAGAGAAATGTTGCAATGCGCACGGCTTCCTTCAAATCTCCAGTGTAAACAGTGGCCCGACCTCGATCATTGACCGAAGCAGCTATCTGTCGTCCATATGCTTTATTTTTGTTGCAAGCCCTCTTGACAATGTCAATCACTTCGTCAAAAGTGTGCTTTTCGTCATTCCACAAGACCGTGCTATATTTGTTCTCCATGGCTGCATCGATTTCTTGGTCGTAGCAAGCCCCCACCAGTCTCGACCTGCTCGCATCAACTTGTGGATTCGTGTCATCCTCAAGCTTTGGCGGTTTCGCAGAGTCCTTGGCGTGCGACATGACGTCCAAGACAAAGTCGAGTATGCTGCCGACAGTTGACTTGATATTGGAAACTACCAGATCGGACACGACTGGCTGAGGGATCTTCTCCTGTGGAACTTCTGAATAGTGGTATTTACAATGAGCTTCCACCCTCCACGCTTCGGCATCACCACAGTCACAACACCCACCAGCACCCGAATTGATTGACATTGCCACATCGTGACCATCGTGCTCAGATGCCTTGAAGCATTTCTGACAAAGGACACAAGTATCGTCGATACCGCAGTTGCGACACCGATAAACAGTCTCGCCCTTGCCAAACACATGTCCACACGGCTTGCCTCGAGCTGACTCATCGTACTCCGCAGCATCGACGACCTTTTGCTGCGCACTCAGTGAGCTTTGAAAGTGCTGATCACGATCGGGAAAGAATGGGTCGTCCTGTAGAGCCGCGACAAGGTCTTCATAGAGCACTTTTCGCAACTTCTCCTTGAAGGCTCCACATGGCTGGTTGGAGAACTGGATGCCAAATTCTTGCAACTGTTGTCGCAGGGATTTGCCCTGTTGACGCGCGTACTCATGCGCATTGACTACTGTCTCATCTGGCGATCCCTCAAAAGTTGAGTCATTCGTGCCTTGCCGCCAGGGCGCATCCGCCATGTACGCTTTTCGCTTAACAATGCTAGAGACACTTTGTGAAGCAAAGATGTTGATGAATTCCTGAGATCAGCCTGCCATCGCTCCTCCTCAACAGCTTGTTTTGCACTGTTTCATTATTATAATTGTATTCGTTACGGTACGCAGGCGGCGCACATATTTAGAGTTCGGGCGAGATTGCCCGATTGAGGCTGCATCACGGATTTCAAAGATGCACGTGCCTCTGCGAATGATCATGATCAGAATTTGTGATCAGTTGTGATCAGTTGTGATCAGTTGCTGCAGTTGCAATCTCATCTTGACACATTGTGGACCAGTTAGTACTAGTACTCCTGCAGCTGGAACTATGGTACGCTTCTACTTGCGCCGGCACGCATATATTGCACTCCCGGAAAGTGGATATAATTGTTACTGCAAGCACTATGTAGAGCTTTGTTGCCGTTGAAAATGTCAATTCTAATCACAAGACAGATCTTCGATATAGGGCCACTATATATGAGTAGTGCTACCATTTGATTGTCCGTACCCAGTCTTGAGCTTAGGGTCATATAGCCAGTGTATATTATCTGAAGCAAACAGCAGTCTGGACCGAACCTTGACTTCTACCCGTCTGACATGTTCATCGACATGTTCGCACAGGCCTTTAGTCTAGAGTACTATCTGTTCAGCGTCTCCTGAGACGACACCACTGCTGCAGAGCAGTATTATCAGAGTGCGCATGACTACTTTGTCCGAAAAGGATGTGCAATTCTTGGTCGTGAGAAGACTGTAGCTTTTGGATTCCCATGCAAACTCATCGTCTTAGGAGTGCCTGCAATCCAGTGAAGGAGGATGGCCGAAACCTGACTTTAAGAAGATCAAGGAACTTCATGCAGACGAAGGTCTGCAGATCAGTAGCTACAGCAAGCGGTGGTACCGTCTGATCGAGAAACTGATGAATCCCTCTGGCATCCGGACGGAAGGATCCGCCTCACCAGAGGCGTCCCCGAAGAAGAGGTCGAGGGGTCCAACGACGTCAAAGCGACCCGCAAGTCCGGTCAAACCCATCGGCGAAGGACTCCCAGCGTTCCTTGGTCTTGATGGCAAGGGCCATCAAATCAAGCCAACCAAGAGGGCGGTCGCAAAGAGTCCACGCAAGAGGAAACGCGCATCTAGTGGAGACGGCAGTGACTCAGGCACAGAAGTTGTCTCTGAGCCGGAGTCAAAACCAGAAGGAGAATCACATCCGGAGCTCGACGCAATCTGCGAGGCAGAAGACGAAGCTCAACTGTAGGACGAATTGTGTTGACATCCTGCCCGGGAAACCATTGCCTGTTGACAACAATATGGTCAATCCACATCCAGAAAGTCCTCGAGTCCAGTCGATCTCCCTTGACTTGCTATGGTCATGGCAATCTTGCGAGCATTGAGTACACAGTCATTCAAGCTGACACCACCATAACTACTGCCGATGAGCCCAAGTCCCGGCCATTCCTGGTCAAGCTTATGATGTAGTCCTTTCATCCTAGCCATGTGTCCAACCGTGTATTGCGGAATGCAGTCTTTTTGAATCTTGGCATTCCAAAACTCAGGCTCCTGTGATATCCCAAGATGCATTTGCATGACCCTCTTGGTCGCCTTATAGCCTTCCTGCTCGCTCGGTATGGGGCCATCACCCCACCAATGGCCGCCCATGATACAAGTCACTTTTGTGCCGGGAGTCGTGTCCTGTCCCGGTACAGAGCTGGAGTCAAAGACGACTCCAAGTGCACGATCAGGGTTCTCAGCTAGTGGCACGGATTTTGGTATCAGATACCCAAAGCCATTGATGGGCAGGATATCTGGATCTCGGTAGTGAAAATTGATAACCATGACTGTTGAATACGAGACGGAATCGAGTTCTCCAAGCTTGTGCTCACTTCCGAGGAGCTTTGATATGTCCTTGGCTCGCACTGCCGAGATGACTTGATCGAACGACCTAGCAGGACTAGCACCACGGACCGAGACCTCGAAGCTTCCGTCTGTGCTGCGCTTGACGGCTTGGCATTCCTCGGCCTGCATGGTCACATTCGGCGATTTTTGAAGAGCCATAACCAGTGCATTGGTCAATGTGGATAAGCCATCTGTGAATGAGTATACACTGACGTCTCTCATCCTCTTTACAATATCTGGATGTTTGTCCTGCAAATTCTTCTGAAGCTCTTGATCTCTTTTAGATCTGGTGTCTACGCCCCGCAGCAGACCAGCTACAACGGAGCCTGCTCTAGATTCATACTCCCACAAAGCCTTCAGCGTGGACCGAACAGAAAGTTTATCTATCGAGCCAGAATAGATGCCGTGTATCACAGCCGATAGCATGTTCTGAGCCATGATGGGACTGAATCGTCTACTGATGAAGGATCCGATGGTCTCATCAGTGACGCCTTTTGGACGTCTGCGAAATGGCTCCTTGATCAAGGAGGATAATGAGCCTTTGAGAATAGGGTTTGTGATTGCAAATTTGAGAAAGCCGAGTATAGATGACGGGAGCTTGTGCACCTGACCAGCAAAGTATATGAAGCGGTTTTTAGCTGATGGGGCAGTCTTTGGCACGAGAATCATTCGATCCTCAATGCCCAATTGCCGGATGAGATCAAGGACATTCAGACCCGGAAGTCCAGCTGGTCTGAGACTCCGTGGACCTTCCTCAAAGAGAACGTGCTTGCGGTCCTTGGTCGGGACCGTCTTGGAACTTACCCATCCTCCTGGCTTTCCTGATGCCTCGAAAAGAGTGATCTGGCTTTCTGGAAGGAGCTTTTGTAAAAAATAAGTTGCGGAGAGTCCTGCAATACCACCACCTATGACCGCTATACTCTTTGGAGGACCACTAGATAAGCCTCGTGCCAGTGGGCCAGTACGACCACGCAGAATTACCGGGACTGATGAGGTAACGCCATTTCGTGGCGAAAAAGTCCTCAGCATGCACGATCACTCGACAGAGCTGTATCAAGTATGAATATCTTGTGAGACAATTATGAGGCCTCTACAAGAAGAGCATAAAACAAAATCCACAAGCAGATAGAGTGAAGAGTAAAGAGCAAGAACAAGAATAAGAGCAAGAGCAAGAGCAAGACTCCTGCCTTCGACGAGTCACTTCATGATCAGTTTCTAGCTGATCACCCATTCGTGCCATCTCACTCATCCGAGCGATACGATGAAACACGTTATGACAGAGTCGCACAAAACTCGAATCTTGCGTCACGCAGACGAGTATATCCTTGCATTTGCAGTCCTTGTAATCCATCACGTTGACAGACGAGAGCATGGCGCTGCTCGACATCGTACGCAAGAATAGAATTTTCGCACTTGTTCTTGTGCTCATCACATCTTATGCACTCATCACCACCTTGACGACGATTCCGGTGCCGAGTCCTCAGTCATTCTGGACCAAGCCGAATATCTGCACGACTGCGAATCATCAATGGCGAGGAGCGAACGAGAGGATCTATCCTCCCAGCGGGGCACCTGTAACCATCATCCACAAGGACTATTCGGACGGGCTCGTCAATCACGACGTTTCGGTCTTGCTAGCACATTCGAGTTCTGAAGAGTACTCCATCCAAGTCAATGTCTTCACCTCCCATGTCATTGAGCAGAATGAATTTCACATTGAGTATTCTCATAATCAGTTGACGCTAAACACCCTGGTGCCCAAAGATTCGCCTCTGCTCAACGACAAGAGCAGTAGAGGCAAAGGTCACTGTATCGTCATCAAGGTTGTCGTCCTGATCCCGACCTCGAAACCTCTTTCGGGACTCAAAGTTGATATTCCGTCGGCAAACTTTTATATACACGAGTCTGCCGCAGGATCCATGCCTTACTTGGACGTAACACTCGGGCAGGGATCAATTATCGTTGCACCTCATCACCGAGTGCACGTAGAATCACTGCGCCTAGAAGTCCTCGAAGGGTCCATCTCTGGCTCCATGCTGCTCACAAAATCCCTCGTCGTCTTTCTGCAGCACGGCACGGTCGATCTCGGCATCGACTTTTCGCCCTACCTCGTCGGCGCAGAAGTGCAAGTCACGCAACAATCAGGCACGCAACGTGTCCTCTTGAACGATAAATTCTACCGTCCCGTCACGGGCACGTATTCCCTCGCTAAAGGCAGCATCGACATTCACTACCCGAAATCCTACGCCGGCCGACTCTACGTCGACCTCGATCAAGGTCGTGGCCGCGTCACCGGTCCGGGACTACAGATTGTCGAGGAGCAGGACAAACCATATCATCTCGAGGCGCGACAGGGCATGGGCATGACGACGACAAAGGTGCATGTAGGTACTGGTAAAGTTTCATTGGAGATGGACGATCCGGGATACTTTGCGCCGGAAATGATTGAGGCGTGATGATGACGATGATCATCATGCTGGAAATATGGCTATAGAGTATTATTGTGATTTAGCAGCGTTGGCCATGTCTATTCTATCTTTTTTTCCCTCCCACGATTCCGCTGATGTGTTTGTGCATCTGCCCAACCGCGAGTTCGAAATGGTTCTGCGGATGCCTTGTGATAGTGTCGCCAAGTCATCGAACCAGTAGATTTGGTATGATGACGGACGACTCACTTCAAGCTCTCGCGCAAGAGCTCGATTTGTTTCTGAACCCCAGCACGACTGGTCCCGCCACGACTCGTGCGTTTCTCAACACTCTGTTCGAAATTCCAGACATCCATGATATCCGCCCCAAACTCTGGATGAATGCCTTGCAACTCCTGCAGGGTCAATTTCGACATTGGCCGACCCGTTTCCTCGGCGAGTTTGACGCATTGTCCCGAGATGTGGTGTGTGGTGCGGAAGGGGACGCCCTTGCGGACGAGGTAATCCGCCAAATCGGTAGCGAGCATGCCGTCGTCGAGTGCGTCGTGCATTCGCTTGGGGTCGATGGTGAGTGTGGATAGGACGCCCGTAAAGATGCCGAGTGAATCGGCCGTGGTGCGGAGACAATCGAAGAGGGGTTCCTTGTCTTCCTGCAAGTCTTTGTTGTATGTCGAGGGGACACCTTTCAGCGTCATGAGGAACCCTGCCATCGATCCAAACACGCGGCCGCTCTTGCCGCGCAGTAATTCCAGTGAATCCGGGTTTTTTTTCTGCGGCATCAGCGAGCTGCCCGTCGAGTACGCGTCGCTCAGACGCACAAACCCGAATTCAGCGGTAGAGTAGAGGATCAAGTCTTCCGCGAAGCGAGAGACGTGCGAACCCAGCAGTGTCGCCCACATCAAAAACTCCGCCACAAAGTCCCTGTCCGACACGGCACTCAGCGAGTTTTCCAGACACGACGCGAAACCCAAGTCTCGCGCAATAAAGTCCCGGTCCACGCCGAAGGGGTTGCCCGCCAACGCGCCGCTGCCCAACGGACTCTTGTCCACGCGCGCACGAACCTGCGACAATCTCTCCAGGTCGCCCGCAAAACTCGTCGCGTGCGACATGAGAAAGTGCGACCATCGGATGGGTTGTGCCCGCTGCAGGTGCGTGTACCCCGGCATCAAGACATCCATCTCCACCTCTGCCCGTCTCGCCAACACTTCCAGGAACCCCCTCAGAGTCTCCGCCAACGCATCAATCTCCCCCCGAAGGTAGATTCTCATATCCGTCGCCACCTGATCGTTCCTCGACCGGCCCGTATGCAATTTTCCCGCAATCCCAGTCCCAATCACCTCACCTAACCGTCTCTCATTCGCCGTATGAATGTCCTCGTCCCCCTCACGCTCCTCAAATGTGCCCGCCTTCCATTCCGCCAACACCAGACCCAAGCCGCGCTCCAATTCTCCCTGCTCGTGGCCACTGATGATGCCTACTTTCTGCAGCGCGCGCGAGTACGTGATGGATCCCATAATGTCTGCCTCGTACATCCGCTTGTCGTACGATAGGGACTCGTTGTACCTCGTCATTAAAGGGTCCGTCGCCCCGGTGAATCGACCGCCCCATAGTTTCGACATTTTTGCCCGTCTACTCTTTCACCTACTGATGCTGCTGCTGCTTTTGCTGCTGTCACTTGCCAAGTCCTTTACTAGTGTCCGTATAGTATAGGATCTTTGCTGAGATGTAGTGGAGATTTCGAGTCGAGATAAGCGCTTCTGTCAGTCTCGGGATAGCCGACTACCAGGAATCGATGTGCGCGGGATATCCGTAAAGTCAAGCTTGGAAGGATGAACAGCATTTTCTGGATCCTGGAGGGCATGAAAGCAGCTCATCTGTTCTTTCAGCTGTCCCTAAGCCTACTCTAGTCATTCGGAACCAAAGCAATATACAAATGCTTATACCATAATTGTGTTGTATCAGACTCAATTGACATGACTTGATCTGGGCGAGTGTCATTGGAGTTTGCAAATTATTGACTCATGGCACACACATGACAACGAGCTCTGCAATTCAATCAAGTATGAGGGATACGAGGACAGAAGAACGGTCAGAATGCCAACATATATAAATCCAGTTTTGTCTATAATTAAAATCATACCATTCAATCAAAACTGAACAACGATAAATACACCAAGATACTCTTTTTCTTCAAGCTCTTCTTACACTTCCTCAAGATCACCCACAGTCAATTAATTCATGGTTTAGCATCCTCGCCACGGTACTTTGCGACATGGTGTGATTCATCATTCTGCACACGTGGACCGTAGTATCGCTTGTTGGCTCCGAGAATCCAGTAGACCCAGGCAAACAGACTGATGCCGGCCAAGATGACGATTGCGTAATTCATGTTCTCCTTGGTGACTGGCAGGGTCGTCGGGAATACAAAGACGATCGACACGAAGAAGGTCCAGATGACGGCCCAACAGTTGATGTAGTACGAGAATTTGCCGAGATTCCATGGTCCTGGCACGAAACCTTCGCCGATCGCATTTAGTCGCTTGGTGTACAGGACCTTGCAGATGATGGGGATACAATAAGACCAATCGAGGGCAATGGCAGTGACACTGACGTGTTAGCATGAGCTTATGAGGGAGATGATAGGACGACATACTTGAAGATGGCGGCAATGGCGGTGTATGATCCGAGACCAATCAAGTTGATGCAGATGGCGAAGACGACATTGAGCCACACCGCAATAATTGGTGTGCCGGTGTAGGTAGACATTCTATACCAGAACCTCGAACCAGGCAACATCTCGTCTCTCGACAGAGCCCAGATGGTACGAGCATTGGCTTGAATCGCGGTGATGCCGGTAAAGTTGAGGATGATAAAGGCAAAGACAGTAAAGATGATTCCACCAGACTTGCCCATTACGTTATAGAATATCTGTGCCACCGGTTGTCCAACAGGTGATCCGAGAACGTCGGCCAAGTCTCCCATGGTGAAGGCGAGGACAATGTTGAACAGGAATCCAAGAATGTACGTCACACTCAAAGCAGAAGCGATGGCTTGTGGAGCACGAATCGCAGCATTCTCAATCTCCTCTGCAATGTGGGCCGTGGCATCATAGTCAGTCATACACCAGGCGACTGAGAGGAAACCAAAGAGGAAGGACCAACCAGTCGGTGTCCATCCGGAATCTGGATTGATGTCCTTGAAAACGTAGCTGGCCGTGTGCTTGTTCTTCTGCATAACCAGCAAAGTGATGGAACATGCCACGAGCACGGCAATGTGGAAGACTGCATAGAACTGCGTGATCCTGTTGAGCCACTTTGTCGAGAGGGTGTTGATGACTCCGTGAAAGGCAACGATACCGGCCATCACTGCAACGGTATGATCAGGCGTCGGAATATACGAGAAGTCCGAGCCCATGGAGACGGCGGCGAGGAGGAGTTGGGCACATCCGTAGTCGGTGGAGGCAACTCCTGCGACCTGACCCAGCAGATTGAGCCATCCACACATCCACGAAGCAATTGGGACCTGAGATCTTGGCACGAGGTACTTCATAGTAAAGTAGAGACCACCCGAGGTTGGGTAGGCAGAAACCAGTTCAGCGACAGAGAGTGCAATGCCTGTTACAACGTCAGCAAGGAACACAACTTATCGAGCAGGAATATAGCCATACACATGCATCCACTGCCTGCAACGAGCCAGCACCAGACTGCCGAGGGGGCACCTCCAGCATAGAGACCATAGGAATAGGTGGTGACGATGGTAGCAAAGAGACCCGAGATTGAAAAGGCAAAAGAGAATGTAGAAAGGGCAGAAAACTCTCGCTTAAAGACCTGTAGCACGAGTCAGCATTCATCCTCGAAAGATTCCTGACGAAACATGAAATGTCCTTCACTCACCGGCTTGTAACCCAGTGCTGCGATTCGTTTGTCCTCGTCACTCATCGAGGTCCAGTCTGCCGAGTCCCTGAGCTCGATCGAAGGCTCTCGTGAGACGGGGACTGCAGTCTCTTGAGCCAAGCTCTGCTTGGTGGTGTTTCTGTTCATTGCTGTGATTGTCCTTTTTCTTTTTTCTCTCCTTCCTGCTTGCTTCGAGGACTGATCAGCCACTCAAGGCTGCTGATTGCAGTGTTTCAGATAGATTGCGCTCGAGAAGTGTCTGTGAGAGTGTCTGTGTGACACTCTGCTACGAGCTGAGCTGCTTGAGCTGCTGAGCTTCCAAGGTTTCGTGTGCCTGGCGTCCGGGACTGAAGTGGAGAGAAGCGCGGATCGAGGAAAGTCTCGAGATGGTCTTCGAGATTTGGATGTCAGTGTCGCTGCTGTTGCTGCAAAACTGGCAAGCTCTCGATGTGGTTGCGCAGGGAGTGTAGAGGATATCAGGGTGATGGGAAATTGACCGAGGGACGGACACTTATGTAAAAGAGAAAGAGAGAGAGAGAGAGTGAGAGGGATGGGAGGAAAGAGAGTAAGAGCGAGCACGGGGTGGGAAGGATGCAGTGGGAAGCGATGCATGACAACTTCCACAGGTCGTCATGGGAAGCGAAGGAAAAGATTTTCACCAACACACATTCACTCATAGGTACTCGTGAACGATAGGCGAAATCGTGGACGAGCAATTAATTAGTGTAAAGATGTAAAGTGCGGTAACGTTGGTGGTGGAGAAGCGAGAGTGTTGGTTGGACGGGCACGCACACGCGCGACGAAAATGGTGGTCTGGAGAAGGAATACATGGTTCCCGTACAAATTTGCATGCGCATACCCATGGACCCACTGAGACCGGAGAAGGTATTTATGCAAGCGTGGGAAGCGCATGGGACACGGTGGGCGACGAAAAGGAGTCTTTTCAGTAGCATCTCGTTCGTGCATAATAAGGGCAAAACGATGAACGATGGAACGACGAACGACGACGCCAGCAACGGCAAGCGTCGGCCTGGCGTTCGAATGGATACTCCACCCGTTTCGGTCTTGTCCCCGAGAACTCCCGTCCAGATTGCACCACCAGAAATGAAGATGCTTCCCGCTTCGTGCTCAGTGCCGAGCAGGTGAATCTGGAATCTCTGCAAAAAGTCATGATTGATCGAGATCGAGAATTGTGCCTGATTCAAAGTCTCGTGATCGGCACTTGGGTTGTGAACAGCGCGCGCAAGCCGAGTTAATTTGGTGGCACAACGCCCATGATGGTCTGATCAGCCCACCCGACTGGTTGCACGAGTTTCCTCGAAATTAAATTGTAATTACCTTACAAGCTTTCGATCAGCCAAGGGGTGATGTCAGCCACTTGTCGTATTCGGTATACGTACGCGTGCAACAACCAAATCGCTTCATGATCACATGTACAGCTGACTGAGAATCTACAGGTTTGTAGTGGTGAAAGAGAATCTCATTAGAGCAGTACTTTGACGTATGCAGCGCTGTGCTTTGCCATGGTTCTATCACTGCTGACCAGACTAAATTATGCATAATCGTCATGCAGATTGCGATTCCAAGGTCGGAAAGGTATATGCTTCCCATTTCATGCCACGCCGAGCATATCAGGAAGTATCGAATCTATGGATCACTTCAATGGAAAGTGGTTGAATGCGTCGTGCAAATTGTCAATTGCCGAGGAACGATGACAACCTCACGAAAGAGGAGCGTCCTTGAGTGTTTTTGCCTTCAGCACCTCGCCACCAATCTTGAGTGGGATACCCTTGTAGGTCGCTATGCACTCGCCATCCGTCTTCAGATCGGCTTGCACATCCGCCCATACTTTTGTGTTCTTCTCGTCGTGCTCGCCCACGAAGCCCTCGACCGTCACGAGGTCACCGGCCTCGGCGATACTTGGTGGGTCGACGAACTCGACTTTTGCCTCGATCGTGCTCCCTTCCTCCTTGCCCGTGGCTGCACAGAGCACCATGGCCTCGGAAGTGATGCCTCGCAGCTTGGACGGCTTCAAATTGCAAATGCAAATGACCTTGCGTCCTTTCATCTCTTCTATCGGAATGTACTTTGTCAGTCCGCTCACCACTGTGCGGCTCGGTAAGCTGCTGCCGAACGAGATCTTCTCGATGTAGAGCGATTCCGCGTCAGGGTGCGTTTTGACGTCTTCTATCAGACCAACTCGCAACTCGATACGCGAAATATCTTTGGGCTTCTCTACGTTGCCCTTTTTACCGGCCTTTTTGTCTTTTGTAGCTTTTGGAGCGTCCTTACCACTAGCATCTGAGCCCGTTGTAGCTTTCGCGGCCTTTGTCGGATCTGGGTAGGCGAGCTCAGTAATTTCGCGCAATTCGGGATTCTCTGCCCAAGCCGACCTGATAGGCGCCAAAAGTCCGTTGATCGCAGCAGTGACGCCCTTTTTCAGGTCACCAGGATGCAGTTCCTTGTTGGCAAAGGCCTTTTCAAGTGTATCGAAATCAGTGTATTTGACGTCGCCACCAAACTCTGCTTTACGTGCAAATTCGATGCTTGTAGTGCCGGAGAGTGATTGGAATGGAAACAAAATGTTCTTCACAAAGGATAGCAGACCATTGGTCGTAATGTTGCCTTCCTCACAGAATGCCTTTTTGATCTTCTTCTCCACCACCTTCGGGTCGTCCAATAGATCAATTTTGGAGTCTGGATCCGAGCTAGACATCTTGGTCCCCATCAAGCCAGGAACCATGAGATTCATCAAGTGACTGCGCTTCTTGTAGCCTAATTGAGGCAGGTGCTCTTGAGCAAATGTAAAGATCTTTCGCTGGTCAGAACCGCCAAACTGACAATCTACGCCCAAGTATTCTTCATCGAGAGCTTGCAGACCGGGGTACAAGAGTCCTGACAAAGGAGGATTGTCAGTCTGCTTCACAACTTCTGCGCCTGCTTTCTTAAAGTCGTGCTGTGATACTAAAGCAGATAACCTGTAAACGTCCAGGGTGTACTTCTCTGACAGCTGGTAATCGGTGCCCTGTACAAACTCGAGCTGTTCGATAGGGACAGCCAGAGAAGTGAGTGTAGTCTTGACAATGGCAGTGTAGTATGCCGTGCGGTACTTGAGCAGTTCCCATGGGGCCTTTTGGTTGTCGAGGTACGCATGTAAGTCAGCCATGAGAATCTTGACCTTGCATCCAGCCTTCAGAAAATCGGCAATCTTCGTCAACGGTACAAAGTAAGCAATGTGAGGCTTCCCCGTCGGTGCTGATCCCCAGTACATGATGAGATCTCGTTCTGCCAGGATCTTCTTGATGTCGTCTGCGCCAATGACTTCCTGAAGATTCCTTGTGATGAGGTCGTATTTCTCCTGTGGAGTCATTCTCTCCAATGATTTAATGGTTCCCTACGACCTCTGATACTTGTCACAACACTCCCAACTGTCTCAAATGAGCCTGCCGAGCTTCTAGTCTCCTTAGAGGGACAAGACCATATGAAGCTCGCAGTTGCATCCTGAATCATAATTTCTGTGCCAGACACGTGAAGTGCGAATTATGTGTGGAGCTTCTTTTGGAGCCGCGAAGCAACTCGAATCCATCATTTGTATAAAAACACAATTCCGGCCAGTGCTACCTTCCTTCCTCTGAGCGCGGCGTCAGTCGACGCACTACGTCTCATCTCATAGTCATTTCTGCCGAGAAGCCGGTGGTGTATCGATTGGACGAAAATCGTTGCGACAAACTCTATCCTTGGGCTTATTCAAGACTTTGCCATGGACAACTCAATGGCTGCGGCGTTGCAGGGTGCCATCGAGCAGGAGCTGGCTCGCAAGTTTGATCATGACGACAGTGCTATGGCAGAATATATCGTTGTTATGCTGCAGAATGGCAAGGATGCGTCGGCCGTGACGGAGGAATTGAACGATCTAATAGCTAATTACGATGCGAGTTTCACTCAATGGGTCTTTCAGCAGGTCGAAAGGTTACGTGCAGGACAGTCAATCGAAGTTCAGAGCACGACAAATAAATTGGACGACGCGCCCGAGGTGGATACGGAGATGGAGACAGATGTACAAAAGGCACCAGTAGTACAAGATAATAATGAACAAGGCATGGGTTATCCTTCGAGCAGATTATACTCCGGACTCAAGAAGACGCTGCAAGAGAACGGCGCGCAAGGAGAGCAGCGCACGAGGCATAGACCTGACTCGACCGGTGTGCGCTCGACGCCATACGGCACAGTCGCCGTAGGCAATGGTGCCATGATGGTGCCGACGGGGCCCCGAGCAGATGCTGGCAATCAAAGGCCAGGTAATGCTGGACCGGTACGCACACCCCGTGGTCGAGGAGGCCGAGCGAATGGAATGGGTCGTCAACAAGCCAACACTCAAAATATATTTCCCGAAATGCCTCAATTTCCAGGTTTTCCGATGGACCCTGCACAATTCTTTGCCAGTATGCCACTCATGGATAGGATAGGCGGAATAGACGGTGGACCATCGCAAGGGTCTCGACCTCCGTCGCGTCGATGCACAAAGTGGCCAACATGCTTCAAGGGAAAGGCCTGCACATTCGGGCACCCTACATCGATGTGCCAAAATCCAAATTGCCGCAGGACGGATGGCACATGCGTTAGTATCCATGCCGATGAGGATGTTGACCTTTTGAGCGGTATGGAAGCACAGCGCAGGACTGAAGAAGAGCAGGAAGCCAAAGCAGCGGCACGAGAGGCCAAGCACAACAGACCTAAAGGAGCTTATGAAAATGGATACTCCAAGCCTGCTATGTCGGAAAATGACGGCACAGCTCCAATCTGCAAATTCGGAGAAGCATGTACCAACCGAGCCTGTCATTTTGCGCACCCATCGCCCGCATCGAAGAACGGATCCTCCATTGTGCTCAACTCGGATGCTTGTCCAGCCGCGATCGAGTGCAAGGACGAGAACTGTAGCTTCTCGCATCCCTCGCCATCCAACAAATACACTCCCGGCGTGAAGCTCAACACCATGGCGGGAGAAGTCATGTGTAAATTTCATCCATGTCTCAACCCAACCTGCCGATTCCAGCACGGCCCTGGACAAAAGACACAGGTCCCATTCGGCGGAGCACGCAACAAGGTCTGGACACCGGCCACGGCGGCCAAGGGCACGGCCGACCGGACTTTTGCTGCGGGCCAGGCGGAGGAACAGTTCACTGTGGGCAGCAATGTGCATGATAATGACACGGAAATGGAAAAGTGAGAATGGGTCGAGCTACGAATTTACTGTAGAGCATAATTTTTTCAGCACAGCAGTCGGCGCACATCGCCGACCGTATGTACGTGTACAACATCAAGTTACCTGTCTGCTCTACTCGTGTAATTCCGTGCAGTTGTGCATTCGTTCCAGTCCTTGCAACATTGTGCAATTGTCTATTGCTAAACGAGAAATACGACGTTACGACGCGGCTCCTTGACTCTCGACTCGACCACGCAACTGCAACAGATGACATCAAACGCAATTATTATCAAGGGTGGGCATCGGGATGTCCTTGACCAGTGGACAGGCATAATACAAGTCGTCGCGCGTGGCAGGAAAAATGAACTTTGGGAATCCTTGGTCGAGGGCGAATCAGCGCTATGACGAGTACTTTCGATGTTACTCGTCCGCCATGTTGGCGGGCCCACAACGAGACAATGTCAATTTCGGTGGCAAGGTCATCTTGCCGCCGAGTGCGCTGGACAGGTTGACGCGACTGAATATCGCGTACCCGATGCAATTCGAGCTCCGGAACAATCGCAAGGAAACAGTCTCGCATGCCGGTGTGCTGGAATTTATTGCGGAGGAAGGCAGGATATACTTGCCGCACTGGATGATGCGGACACTGAAGCTCGAGGAAGGCGATCTACTCCAGGTCCTGACGACGGACTTGCCCCAAGGCACCTTTGTGCAGCTCGAGCCGCAGTCCCCGGACTTTCTCAACATTTCCGACCCGAAAGCCGTGCTGGAAAACACGATGCGCAACTTTAGCACCTTGACCAAAGGCGACATTTTCCAATTCTCATACAACGAGTGTGTCTATGACATTGCCGTGCTCCAGGTCAAACCAGAGTCCGCCAACATGGCCATCTCGGTGATTGAGACTGACTTGAGCGTCGACTTTGCCACGCCGAAAGGGTACGTCGAACCGGAGCGCATGGCCGGCGGCAAACCCACCGGTGGTGCCATCAAGACACCGGGCGGCATCGCCGCCAAAATTGGCTACGAGCAATTACTCACCCAATCGTCCGATAAACCGGCGCGCTTTGCGGTGGGCGGACAACGACTCAGTGGCAAGGCGGTTGTCAATGTACCCGTCGTCCCCGTCCAAGCGGACCCGAATGCGCCGCCCGCACCCTTACGTGTGCCCCACGGCACGCTATTCTTTGGCTATCCCCTGAGATTGCCCAAGGATCGAGAGGCCGCCGCTGCTGAAGCAAAGAAGGGGCAGGCAAAAGTAAAGACTTTTGCGGGACGCGGACAGAGTATCAAGGACAGCGCGCGCACGAGTAATTCGCAACGGCCACAACAATCATCGAGTGGCAGGGATCATGTCATGCACGAAGTCATTGAGGTGGACTAATTATCATACTTCCAGATATGACGCAGGGTGGTGAGATTGGAGACGAAAGACGAACGTGACCTGCAAAGTCCAGACAACGAGTAATGACAGCATAGCATTGTGAGCGGTAGCAGCAGCCAATCGAGGCGACTTTGATAGTCTTTGAAGTGATGCATCAATGAACTATATACTATACCTATTGGCCGCCGTCGCTCGAAATATGCTGGTAAAAAATGTGCATCCTTGGGAAACAGAAGACAGAAATCAGCGCTTCCGCTCTTGTTTCCACTTATATTTCGCGACACCGTCCGCATCGACACCGACCTTGCGACGCGCCCCACGACCCTGCAACTGTCGCTGCACCTCCGTCTCGCGCTGCATAATGTCCAAGTTCCGCACCCTCTCCCTGCGCGCCTCCAGTTCCCTCTCCAGCCTCCTCGCTTCCGCCCTCACTTTACGCCGTCTCATCCTGTCCTCGGCACCATTCGACCTCGTCGTACCCGCCAGTGTCGACGACGATGGGGTAGAGTCGGGTTTGGCGGCGGCGGCGGCGGCGGCGGCGTCGAGTGCTTCGTGAGACTCTACAAAGACGACTCTATTCCGTCTCTCATGACCCTCGCCATCGGCATCGTTGGTAGTGTGATTGGGAATACCGTGCCGCGACTCTTCGAGTCGTTGAATCTTCCTCTTTTCAACGGCACTGATAGTCTTGACGTAATTGACGTCCTGCGTCTTCAACAACTTGGTCACATCCTGCGATAACGCTCCCCCAGCTCCTCCAATACTAGTGCCAGGAACGGTACCGGTGCGACTCTTGGTGGCGAGTCCGTTGCGGGTCCGGGACGACAACATGCCGAAATAAAACTCATCCTCATTCCGATTCGCCGCCTTGCTACGTAAGGTCTTTAAGCGGGACTGTTTCTGCCGGTAATCCGCCGACCGCAAAACGTAATCCTTCTTCTTCTCCAGCAAGCCGTATCGCTGCCGATTGAATGGTTGCGCTCGTTCCTTGTGTTGCTTCTTTTGCGCATCCGTCCGCGCGAATGAGGAGCCCATCTTGGTCGACTGGAACCTTGAGTTCACGGCTCTGTGCGTCCGCTGCACAATATGAACTATGCTCAATAAGTGCTGTAAGAATAAGCACACAAGAATGACTAAATTTGCGTCGATGAAGAACGACAACTTTTTAATTCGGCTCCACAAAGGGCGCAATGAGTACATTCACAATCAGTGGACAAGGATCAAGGACAAATTGAATAAATAGCTATACACAAAATGCAGCAAAGTATGGTTAATAAGAACAGATTTCTATAATTGATAGACTACCTGTGCTGCCAGTAATAGCTGAGAGATACGTCTGAGGATTGAACATCAGTCAAGGACCGGAATGGCAGCCACAATCAGTGAGCAAATGATCGTGATGATGAGGGCATGCACAATGCACTGCACAACTAAAGCATTCTGGACATGTCTGTAAATTCCTTCCGTCGACCTCGTACGGCCAAAGATCTTCCAAAAGGTCGATTTCTTCGCCCAAGCATTGGTATTTGACCCTTCGTTCTCGGGATAGCACTTTGCGTCAGAGGACCTCAACCCATATTGCAGAAGCTCGAAATCGTGACTTGAAGATGCCGTTTCCTCCGTATCTGCATAATACGGTCTAACCTGCACTTGCTTCTTGAGTGCTAGGAAGAAACATGAGCCTCTGAGAGCGGCCAGAAGGCACGCAGTACTAAACCAGAAGCCAGGGATGCCCACAGCTCTTAGTGCCTTAGGCTTCTTTTGCACAATGTTGAACACTGTGAGTGCGATCACAAGCAGCAACGGGAGCACTGACATCACAATCGCATACACTCTTCGAGGACGATTTGCATTCTTGGCTGCGTAGTGCAGAAAGTTGGGTACTGTGCCTCGCAAAAGTGACTCATAGATGTGATCAGCGACCGGTTGCAAGACATCCGGGTGACTTGTGTGTTCCAATCCTTCCAGGCAAGTAGTTCGCATGGCATGACTCAAGTTGAGCTGTCGATTTGAGTTTGGCTCGAGATACAGCGTCACGAACCTGTCTACCTCTGCTCTGAGAGGCAATTTGTGCATTGTGTCGGCAATGTCGCATTCTTGCACGACGACGATTTGTGAGTCGTTGTCCTCTTTCTCGATAAAACTTGGAGTTTGTGGCCCGGTTACTGTAGAAAATGGAGGCAAAGTTTCTCGACCTTCTGCAACAGACATCCTGGCAGTTGAGCTGCGGTCAGAACGTGACCTACGAGAGCTGAGGGTGCCATAGGACGGGAGATCAACTTCACTTGCTGCCGTCTCTGCCTCGTGCGAACGCTGAGTCATCCTTGGACGCAGTGGTCGTCGCGAACAGTATGATGGTGATGCAGCTTTCTCCTCTTCCGTCAACGCCTTCCACTTCTGAAGATAGGTGATGTACTCGAGATGGAACAACAAATTTTCCGCAGTGAACTCCACATAATCACAAAAGTACATGAGATCCCTCAGGGACAAGGGAGGACAATTGCGACCACGCACGATTCTGTCCAATTGAGTCTCTGTTGTAGGGCGATCCAAGATGTTGCTGATATTATTGGTACGTTCGTCTGCCCTTGCCGATAGTTTGAAAGTCAAAAGTTCCCAGGCATGCTTCAGCATATTTGCTGGTTGACCTGAAACACAAGGTCAAATGAAATTGTGCAATGAGGCTCTCCCTATGATCTTGAGTCTGGAGGTTCGAGTCAGCAGTGAGGACTAGACTGAGTAAGGTTCTCGACGAATGATAAGAACGGAGGAGTGTATCAATCATGACTCGAGTGAGACGGACGAGAGAGCGCAGGCAGCAGCTCAGCGGCGTCATCTCGGAATAGACGATGCCGATCATGAGGTCGATTTAGATTGCATCCACGTCTTCCCAGATTGCTTCTGCCCTCGTGGCCCTGGTGAGTAGATTAGGTGGCCAGTCGTCTTGCGTCTGGTCTCGTCATTGATTGCAGAACAGCTGTAGAGTGCCCAGTCACGAGCATGCCTTGATGGTGAGGAATGATCATCTTTTCTTCAGCTGTGCTGGTTTCAAAAACTTGCTTATCGATGGCAGTGTGCTTGTCATGGACAGAGTCTTGACATTCGGGGATGATGACCGCGCAGGACTACTGCTGATGATGCTGCTCGCCGATGTTCTCGTGTTGGGATTGGGACGAATGGCACGTCCGCTGCTTGCAAGTGAGGCTGGAGAGTTGGTGTGTATGTTTGAGAGCGGTCTGGAGGTCGAGCTCAAGGAAGCTCTGACTGCTTTATTCATGATAGAGGATGGACCCTTTGCGATGGTTGGCAAGCCGAGCGACGATCTCGAGGCACTCGCGCGGATCTGACTTCTGGTGGGCGTCTCTTTCCTGATGACTTGGATCTTCCGGTCGCTCTTGCCACTTGCTATCTGACTGTAGTTTGCCTTTAGCTTGTCTCTGGCTGCCTGCTCGCGTTCCTTCCTCTCCTCTTGCAAGTCCTGAAACAGAAGTCTCCAGTCGGCATCTTCTGCCTCTTCGCACTCAATGTCATGCGTATCTACTATGGATGGAAAGACCTTTAGGGTGTGCATCTTCCAGATGGGCTGAGTGAAGTTTGCTAGTCTAGGAGTGTTCTCTTCCAAGACCAATAACTGAAAGTATGTCATCTGCCTTAAGATCGGTTCTAAGAGATAGACGGGACAGTTTCCAAGGCTCTTTAGTTTCTTGTAGAAGGCCGGGTTATCTATCCGCCTGTATGCCAATTGCTTGAGGCTTGGCACGGGCATGCTAGCAGAGTGCGGCTACTACGACTTCCAATCGTCAGGATTGGGCAATATGCTCTCAAGAGAACAGGAAGTGTCAGATGTGCGACGGTGTAACAAATCAAGTACAGAACTTCTCCATATGCAGAGACAATCGCAGCGCCAAAACTTGGCTTCCCAGTTTAGCTCGCGCGTTCTACACTAAGCTAGTTCTTGCCATGCCGCATGGCCATGACTACGTGCGTAGCTCGACTACTGGGTGACGAGAGAATGGTTGTCATCGCGTACGCGTGCATCGTAGATAGGCCTAGGTCAGTTGCGATTGTGAGCATGTAATTCATTGGAGTTCTGCGTAATAGGTACGACGATTTCCTCTTTGGGTTGCGTGCGCACTGCCACTCGGGTTTTTGACGGATCTCCACATACGATTCCACGCTTCACAATCTGCAGCACCATGATTTCGCTGCGTCTGAAAGGCACAGCCTCAAACAACCACTAATCCGCGATCAAGGGGGCCAGGTCATCCGATGTGACCAGCCTGAAATTGTACTCCTCTTCTTTTGTAAGCATTCTCGAGGTCAGCAACGTCAGGGAGAAGGACTTTGAGTCATGGAGATTCCCAAGATTCAAGTAAGCAAAGTGGACGGTGAACCGCGTCACGGAGAGCGCGATGGCCCTGAAGGTTAGGCAGGTTGAGAAGCAAAGTGCGCTTGCTTACGTATATCAGGCTCAGCAAGACACGATGCGTTCGTCAAGCACTCTGCAGATTATCACGAAGCGGAGGAAATCATTGTTGGAGATGTGCCTTTCGAACCGATGACTGGTGCAGCGACTGCTACATGAGCGATCGAAATCATCATCCATTCGCACAATAGTCTATGCACTGACGAGATCGCGAATCTTTGCGCATGTTCAACACTCTGTAAAAGGAGCAATACCCGGTATCCACCCTGAGGATGCTCGCACGTCCTGTAATGGGGATGAGCATTTATTAGAACGCGCCAGTCAAGTCACACCAGCATGCATCGATCATTCTCGATAATCTTCACGACCTTTCTTCAATTTGCAAGCATTTACGCGGCGTTATCATGTAATACCATAATCTAAACAATATATAATGATCGAAACTGTACGAGTACGAAAATTACCATACAAAGGAGAACAGTTGAATCGCTTTGGTGTGATAAGATCGTGCATAAATCCTGAAATCATTGCATTACATTGAACTTTTAGACCCCTGATCGATATGCTGCTGTGGTAACATGTGTAAGAGCAAGTGCAAGAGGCGATTCGCATCCGATCTCGACGATCATGGAATGTCATTCGGTTCATCTGCGGCTCGTATTCGTATCAAGTGCCGACATCCAACGTGTTTCTAGACAAGCCGGGCAAACTACGGCAACTCGAGCATTTCTGGAGTTTTGGGTTTGTCATCGAGGGAGGACTGCCAATTTTCGCCTGCCGCTCCTCCCGCTCCCAACTTTCATACAGCAGCGCGGCTACTCGACTCACAGGAGAGTGACTCATTCTTGATATTATTTCATCGCTGCACTCCAGGTTCTGCTGTCACGAACTAACGCAGCAGCAATGGCACGTCGACCAGCAAAGTGTTACAGGTGAGTGCTTGAGAAACAAGGCATCTGCGAAGTGGCGAGGCAGTTTGAATTGGTATGGTCGACTGTCGTCGCAGGATTGTTCCCCAGCACAAGCAGCACGAAATGATTCCTCTGTGAAGGTCGGGCATTGCAGTACCAATTGCTTTGCGCCGTCGATGCTTGTCCGTTCAGCTTCTGATTGTGCGACACTAGCAGGAAGCAGCACATCCGAACTGTCTTGCCACTTCAACAATGCCTTGTTTGCAGCGAAATGCTGGATTTGTACTAATAAATTGTTCTAGGTACTGTAAGAACAAGCCTTACCCAAAGTCGCGTTTCAACAGATCCGTGCCAGACCCGAAGATCAGAATCTACGATCTTGGACGAAAGAAGGCCGGTGTCGATGAGTTCCCCCTATGTATTCACTTAGTCTCGAACGAGAAGGAGCAGCTTTCATCTGAGGCACTCGAGGCAGGACGAATTACTTGCAACAAATACATGGCCAAGACCACCGGAAAGGACTCCTTCCACATGCGAGTGCGAGCTCACCCATTCCACTGTGTCCGGATCAACAAGATGTTGTCGTGTGCCGGAGCCGATAGACTCCAGACTGGTATGCGAGGAGCTTGGGGAAAGCCAGCTGGACTAGTCGCGCGTGTCAACATTGGACAAGTCATCTTCTCCGTCCGATCACGAGATGCCAACAAGGCCGTCGTCATTGAGGCCATCAGACGTTCATCATACAAGTTCCCGGGACAGCAAAAGATCATTGTCTCGAAGAAGTGGGGATTCACCAACCTGAACCGAGAGGACTACATCCGTCGCCGACAGGCCGGAGATATTCTTCCCGATGGAGCATACTGTCAGTATCTCAGCTCGCACGGAAAGCTCGAGGACAATGTCCGACGATTCCCGGAGGCATTTGCATAGATATCTTCCACGGTTTAGAGTATCGTGAACTATCAATTTGCATTTCCGAAACATGACATTCATTCCCTTCGATTCACTTGTCTGGGCTCTTGTAAGCGTTTAAAAAGTGTGCAATGTACACGATGCATGCTGTCGTGACTTTTGCCGCCTGTGCATAAGCAAATCCAAGCCATGTAAATCAGTCTTGACCTGCTTCGTTGTGTTTAGTCGCAGGTCGAGACACTTGATCCATGATTGAATCAATCTTTGACGATTGATCAATGCACGAGACTAGAATGCGCGATCATTGTATACTTTGTATGTGTTTGTAGTAATCTCTCTGTTTTTATAGTATGGCTATACTTGTACATGTGTGTCATCACTCTAGACGACAGCCACTATGGCCCATAGTAGTCATAGTCTATGGGATTTCTCAGTTTCCTTCAGAGCAGTGATTTGAACCACAATCAATGACAATGATGAAGCATCACAGCCAAATTCCGAAGTAGACTACGCATCGAGCACTGTAATCAAGAATTGATGAAACTAGCACTAGCTGTTCATAACATGTTTCATCCATATTGCCTTTCATCTTTTCTTCCAGACATTCGCTGTAGCATCGAGTAGAAGAGGAGGATACACAATGCTTTGCCGTATTGGATATTCCGCTGGAGCATCACAAAAGGTCTTGGGTGCAGGATGAAAAGCGGAGGACAACCAGTGCTTCCACCGGAAATATGGCACAAAATTTTGGACTGCGTATACCGCCTCTACCTGGATGATCCGAAGGCGACATTGTCTGGGCATATGGCTGAGCAGGACTTTGAGTACGAACAAGACAGGCTCTGCCATCGTTGTCTCATAAACAGCATGAACCCACAGGCATGCGAATGTACCGAGATGAACTTGAGATCCGCGGTAAAAACCCGATTCTTCGAGCTGCGACTTGTCAATCATACATTCCATTGGTATTTCTACAATCTGTGGCTCAAGCGGGTCGTGTTGGCCCCAGGCAGCGAACGACTGCAGCGTTTCATGGAGCAATATGCCGAGCACGAATACTTACCGATCGAACATGTAGAATGTAGGTCTTCCTCTCCGACAACCTGAGACTTACCCTGATAAGTACAGTTACGAATGATGCTTCGAGCTTGGACTCGTACGACGATATCTGGCTCGACGTTATCTTGCTCTTGAGAAGTTGTAGGCGACTGCGAAGTCTGTCTCTTGGCGCATTTTTAGATGTGCCCACGATACTGATCTTCGAGTATGTGACGAGCACCTGCCTGACAAGCTTGACACTACACAACATGCAACAGGTGGGAACGTCTGAGCTGCGTTCCTTCTTGGAGCATCATGGTCGCACACTCCGAAGTCTATGCCTGAAGTATGATCCAGAGTCTCTGCCTTGGGAAACTGTCGCTCGGCATCTGTCTCTGTGCTCGCGACTACAAAGCCTTGCCATAAACCTTGACAGTCTGACCCACGGCAAGATGCTAAGAGAAGTGACAGATATGCAAATGACGGGCGAGTATCGCGCATGGTACATTCTAGAATGCTGGCGGCTGTGTGAGCTTCTTAAAGTTGCTGGAAAGTCATTACGAAGCCTCACAGTCCCCTTGCACGGTAACGTGCCGATTGTGTTGGAAGGGTCGACAAATAGGATGTCGAAACCTTCAAGCGAGATGACTGGACCACTCGATCTTTGTCCGGATCTCGAGACTCTCGTCTTTACTTCTGATCTCGATGGCGACGACTGGCCGGAACAACGAGGTCCACTTGATTGCCCTGTTTTGAGCTTGATATCACGAGTACCAAAGCTGAAATATCTGGATTTGAGCATCATCGACGTACGACCGTCCGACTTTTTGTCGTTGCTGGACCATCCCACGTTGGAGCTTGTACAGCTTGCGTATGGTGCACCGGTCAGAGTAGATCCGGACATGAGGCTAGAAGGAGCCAGGCTGCGTTACGATCGTGATCGTCGAGCAATTGTCCTGAAGTATATTTGTGCCGGCACATGAATTTGTCGAGATTTGTGCAGTGTCAGTTTGCAGGATATAGCACATCGAAGCTAGCGCGCTAGTACTAAGTGTGCAATTCGCACGATGCATGCTGAGAGACAACTGACCCATGGTAAGCAGTTGATGGCTGAGAGACCGCGATGAGAATGACCAGGTTGCGATACACTGATCATTGCACATCACTTCTTTATGCATTGATCGTTTGTACTCGTGATCTGTGTTTGTAGCAGTCTCTCGGCTGTATTGTATGGCCATATACTTGTACATGGGTGCCATCACTGTAGACGACATCCCTGCCAACTAATGACTTGAAGAGCAGTCAACGACAACGAGGTCCTCCCTCAACCATCGTTTGGAGTCAGCTCGCAGTGCTTTCGATTGTGTTTTCGGGGTCGAAAGGACTGTGCGAACACTGCATGTGAGAGTATGCAGCACTAAAGTTCAAAAGATGTTTCATCCATGTTACCGACGTTCACGATAGCGTTGGGTTGCAGAAAAGGTTGAAAAATGCTTCAAGTCATGATTTCACGTTGATCTCACGAGAGATTTAGCTCAAGATGGGGTACACAAGGCATCCAGTGTTACCAGCGGAGATATGGGACAAGATCCTGGATTGTGTATATGGTCTTTACCTCGAAGATCCCAAGTCGACCTTGTCTCACTATTTGTCTGCGAATGGTTTGTCACGCTCACTTTGCCATCGTTGTTCTATAAACAGCCTGAACCTACAAGCTTGCGATTGCTCTGATATGAACCTGATACATTTCGCGCAAGATGAATTTTTTGAGCTTCGACTCGTAAATCATGCATTCCACTGGTACTTCTGCAATCTATGGCTCAAGCGGCTAGTGTTGGTCTTTGGGAGTGAGCAATTGCGACATTTGATCGGGCAGTTTGCCATGCACGAATGCCTGCCAATCGAACATGTAATTTGTACGTTCTCGTGTCTAACAATTCAAAAGAACTCCTGACAGGCATAGGTACAAATGGTGCCGCAGAATGGTATGACTTGTACGTAGACAAGCCATTTCCAGTTTGCAGTCAGGTCAATTATACGACGATAGAGGATACTTGTGAGCAAGTATATGACGACATCAGGTTCCTTGTAAGGTGCAACCGACTCCGGAGTCTGTCGATTGGTTTAAACATACGACAGCCTACTGCCTTGATTCTGGAGTCAGTGACGAGCAATTGTCTGACAAGCTTGTTGCTATGCAATACGCAACAGGTGGGAACGCCTGCACTGCGACCATTCCTGGAACGTCATGGTCGCACACTCCGTAGTCTCTCGATAAAATATGATCCGGAGTCTTTGCATTGGGAAGTCGTCGCGAATCATCTGACTTTGTGCTCTCGATTGCAAAGTCTTGCCATAGGTTTGGACGCCTCGAACATACGCGGTCTACGGAGAGACATGATAACTATGCAAGCGGCCGGCTTGTACCATCCAGATTGCTGGTCGTTGTGTAAACTTCTTCGAGGTGTAGGACAGTCCTTCCAAAGTCTCACTGTCCCTTTTCATGGCAAGGTACCGGATGATCTGAATAGTTTCTTTGATTGGTTGCCAAAATCTTCCAGCGCAATGACAGGGGCGCTCGATCTTTGTCCAAACCTAGAAACACTCGTCTTCACTTCTTTTCTAGACTGCGAACACTATACATGGCGACGAGGCTCACTTGACTGCCCTATTTTGAGCTTCCTAGCACGAGTTCCGAGGCTGAAATATCTCGATTGGAGCATTATATCGATCGACATACAATCGTTTGACTTTGATGCTCTTCTAGACCATCAAACATTGGAATTCGTGCAACTCGGATATGACTCCGTGGGAAGAGTGTACGAAGGTCTGAGACTAGAGGGTTCCAGACTGCGTTACGATCGCGATCGTCGAGCGATTGTCCTGAAGAAAGTTTGTGCCGGTACATGAATTTTTCGAAAACTGTACAGTATGCAGGGTATAGCACATCAAACCTCGAGCGTCAAGTCGAATGTACATACGTGCTCAATCGTCCTTGTCCTGCCGCCCTATAACTAGCACGCGAGTGTGATTGTGTGATGTATGGTTGCGAAGATATTTGTGCGGTGGTCGCAGCACATCTCGGATATCCCGTGGTTGATTGTCCGAGGTCAGTGTTCAGCGTCATACGATATAAAATTGATTTCCGAGTACATATACATGCTTCGATCCAGGCATTCCTTGCATGCTAGCACAATGGCGCTCGCTGAGACGTTGTACTTGTCTGTGCAGGCGTGCCGCATCTTCGATTTCGATACAGAACAGAGGTGATGATGACCTTCTTCGTCAGGTCTTTGACGCTCCTAAAGCACCATGGCGCAGTCAGCTCTCCAACAGCTTTCAGAAGCGTGCTGGCCTGCTCAACAACCAGTATCTGACCAGCCCTGAAGGATTTCCGGCGTTCGCGACCGATAGTCTGAGGCGAGCAGAGTTCTTGGCGGACTATGTCTCCACAAAGCACCAGGAGATGCCCAGTGCCATGGTCATCAAGGCTTTCGATCGATTGAGCGATACCTTGTGCTCAGTGCTCGATCTAGCGGAGTTTGTACGGAACAGTCATCCTGACCATCGTTATGTAGCGGCCGCTGAGCAGGCATATGGCATTCTTCATGGTTTCATGAATCAGCTCAACACACATGTCGGATTATTTGCTGCACTGAAACATATTTGCGATTCTCCGGACAGGTTGGGCAACCTCGACAGGCAGCAATCAGCAGTGCTGGAAGTTTTATTGGCAGATTTCCATCGTAGCGGAGTGCATTTGGATGACAATACAAGGGCTAACTTTGTGGCATTGAGTACTGACATTGCAAATGCTGAGCGCAAGGCTTTCACAGACTATGCTCCGGCAAAATCGCATGTTCTCTTCACGGTCGACGAGGCCAAAGGTCTTTGGCCAAACCTCAATACAGGTATGATGACTCCTGATGGCAAGTATATCAAAGTGCCAACTACTGGCTGGGAAGCAGATTCGGCAATGCAAAGACTCGATCACAGTGTGTCTCGGCAGAGACTTCTCGAGGTTATGCAAGGTCCAAGAACGGATCAGCTCGAGAACATGACTGATCTGTTTCGTTTGCGTGGAAGACTGGCAAAAGTGGTAGGCAAGGAAAGCTGGGGCGCCTCGGTCCTCGAGAAGCAAATGGCTACAGCCCCGGTACAAGTAGAGAGCTTTCTGATCAATCTATCAGATAGTATACGTCCCCGTGCAGTCGAAGAGATTGCTATGCTTACGCAATGGAAGCAAAGACATCTCCGAACTGCACGACATGTCGAGTTGCATCGCTGGGATGAAGACTACTACAGCGCAATGTACGTGCGTAGTCTGAAGCAAGCTCCTATGGGCGACCTGTCGCCTTATCTGTCGGTGGGTACAGTCATTCAGGGCTTGTCGAGACTATTCGAAAAAATGTATGGCGTGCGCTTCTCCATGCGTGAGATGAGACCAGGCGAAGCTTGGCATCCTGATGTGCGATGTCTGGACGTCATCAGCGACAATCATGGACTGATCGGGGCACTATACTGTGATCTCTTTTCTCGCCCAGGCAAAGATACAGGTCTCGCAGCTCACTTTACCGTTCGGTGTGGCCGCCGTATTGAGCATGATGCTTTATTACCAGGAGAAGAGGACATTGAGAATGGAATGTTGTCGGGTACGATCGAGGGCATGGAGTATCAATTACCCGTGATTGCGCTACAATGCGACTTTGCACCAGCTAGAGGAAATAGCTTTGCCAGCTTGAGCTTGCAGGAAGTTAATACCTTGTTCCACGAGATGGGTCACGCTATTCATTGTAAGAATCATGATCTCCAGGTCTGCACGCTTTTCTAATTGCGATAGCAATGCTCGGCACCACAGCATACCAGACCGTGTCCGGAACTCGTGTCGCTGCCGACTTGGTGGAATTGCCGTCTCAAATCATGGAATCGTTCGTGGAATCCCCACTTGTGTGGCCACTCTTTGCACGACACCACAAGACGGACAAAGTTGCCCCGATAGAACTACAGAGTCAAGCCCTGCAGCACAGCAACCACCTCAACGGCATCTCCTCGTACCGCCAATTCATGCGCGCCCTCCTCGACCAACGGTACCATTCCGCACTGGCCACCTCTGACTCCTTTGACTCGACCGCCGTGCTCGCCGACCTGGAGCGCCAATACAGTCTGACGAGTAAATCCGACCCGACGTACCCGTGGCAGGTACAATTTACACACCTGGCCGGCTACGGAGGCACATACTATTCCTACATCTTTGACAAGGCCATCGCGGACCGGATATGGACACAAACGTTCCGCGCCGATCCATTATCGCGCGACGCGGGGGAGAATTTTAAAATGAACCTCTTGCGGCACGGAGGATCGAGGGACCCATGGCAGTGTCTGGCCGATGTGCTGCGTGAACCTGACTTAGCTGCAGGCGATGCCACCGCCATGACTCGTGTCGGACAATGGGCGGCGGCACGCTGACGTTGTCAAGTCTCATCATCATCATCAAGAAGTCGAATGTTTTGAGAATGGTTAATGTTGTACAAAATGATGCTATAATTGGCCTACGCTATAAAAATCGCACGATCAAACTCTAGTAGTAGTAAGAATTCCGATTAGCAATGCACATTTATGTCATGCCAAGTACTTGTACATTTTCCGGTCATTTTCGTCGCGCTCAATGTACTCTCGCTCAATGAGTGCCTCGATGCGACTCTTGATCATGGTCGTGTCCGGGCTGAACTTTGAGCTGAGTTGGGCCGTCACTTCCGCAATCAGATTATTATAGTCCATTGCCTTTCTGGCCTTCATCGTGCGCACGATGCACGCCTCGGTCTGATGCTTTCTCGTCTCTTCGATCCTCTGATACGTGTCTTTGCGCTCCGTGTCAGTTTCGACCTTGTTTGCGATTGTGGCAATCTTGATTTTGAGCTGTGGGCTGGTAAAGGACGAGTTGAATGAAAACTTGTCGGTCGTCTTGACATCTCTCGATTTCGGGTCCTTTGACAGTATCTTGTACTTTGCACATGCGAGACTTTGCAGATTACGCATGAGTTCTGCTTCCGGAATGGAAGTCATGCTTTGCAAGTCGTTGAATGTCAGCGATTCGTTCTCGGCAATAGTGTTGAACTGTAGTAATATGACCATAGCATATGTGCTGACGTTGAGCTCATATCGCCGCTTGCCAAATTGAGCGCGAACGTCGGCGGTCCCGTGACTCGGCAGCCATGTGAGTTGACGACCACTGTGACGATTGAGGTAAAATTGTTCAAAAGCGGATTTCCGACTTTCGATTTGTGGTGGGAAGTTACAGGTGGCCGACCCACTGTTTTCAGCTGTTCCAACCGGCCAGAATGTCGATGTCAGGATAGAGGCAGTGATCTCGATCGAGTTGTGCGTTTCTTTGTTGGACTCGAATTTGCGGAAATCCCTCAGTATGTCAGTCGAGATCTTGATGTCCTTGAACATTCCCTCCATTTTCGAGGTAAATGTGGACCCGACTTCGACTTTGAGTTTCGCAATCATTCCACGCTCAGCATCATCGGAGACAGACCTGCTGTTGAGCAATCTCTTCGCGAGATGGTTCTTGTAGTATCTCTCGAAGACATCCTTATCACTGATATATCGAAACAACGAGACTGTCTTCTCCAGGACGACGTCAACTTCAACTTCCGTCTTGCCCTTCAAGCCTTTCTTGAGATTTTCGTCTATGAAGAGGGATATGAACTCGGCAGACCGGCTATTTTTGTTGATGAAGAGCGAGAATGCTCTAGTCATCGTGTTTTTGACATTCTGGTCCAGCTGGAACGCCTCGGCTAGTATTGTATCATATTTGTTTCGCAAGTCGAGGACCTCTTGTACCCATCTGAGCGCTAGAGTCGTTGCGTTCACCTTTTCAGCTGATGCTGTGATCTGGTCTTCTAGAACGCTAGAATTGATTT
Organism: Taphrina flavorubra JCM 22207; assembly: GCA_000836175.1. Lineage (NCBI taxonomy): Eukaryota > Fungi > Ascomycota > Taphrinomycetes > Taphrinales > Taphrinaceae > Taphrina > Taphrina flavorubra. The sequence continues at coordinate 18,240 of DF819276.1, read as the reverse complement.
GGTCACCAGCGAGGACAATCTGTGTGGTCAGAGCTCTATTGAATTCAACAGTTTCCGGATCAACACGGGAGAAGAGCCTATGCATGTTTGACAAGTCCATCATTTGGTCATTCAGCAACATAGCAGATATACCGGAGTCCAGCAAAGTAGTGATGTATGCAGATATTGTTTCGTGTTCAACAATATGTCGCAGACGTGATTGTGTGTCTGGTGACATGTAATGAAGTATCCTGTCGTCTTCTTCTCTCAATCTGCGATCCACATCTTGTAGATAGCCACTAGCAGAGAGCTCGCGGATAGTTTTTGCAGCCTCTCTCTCATAATACTTTCGGGTTTCTTGCAAGAACTTGCCCTCAAAATCGTTCGAGTAGACAGTTTCGACCACTTCAGATCCGCCATATGCACTCAAAGACAGAAGGATGTCGATGTTGTTCTTGAGTAATATTCGGTCGACAATAGCACCATTACGTTCAGCTTCTATCAGAGTAAGCACGTTGTTCATCATGTGTTCTCCAGTCGCAATCTCCTCTGAACGAAGAACTGTGTCGCGAAATATTGCAAGGCCGGCGTCGTAGACTAGCGGCAATTTTTGATCTTTCGTCGCTACTTTATCCATATACCGCAAGACATCCGACATCATGCCCATGCACGTCAGATGAAATGACCATACAGAATACATCTGCTTCAAAAACCCAGCACGAGCCTCGATGACTTCGTTCGAGGATTCCATCTGCTCTGTCGTCACAATCTTGTTATAAGCCTTCTGTAACACAATCTTGTTCACGTTTTGAAGGTGGTCGGAGACTATTTGACGAAAGCCGGCGTGTAGTTTGTCTGCGTTCTTGTTAAGAACGATCTGATACGCATTCCGATATAATTCCTCAAACGTGTAATTCCCAGCATTCTGTTGATGTATCGCACGAAACGCTTCGGATAAAAGCGTCCAGGACTTTTCGTATTCTTCTTGAGAGCTCTCGTTGCCTCCAATCTGGTTCAAGTTTAGTCGCTATGCTGCAGTGAACTTCGTCAACCTACCTTCCTCAATGGACCCTTTATTTTGCCCTTGAACCGATTGGACGACATGTATACTCGATCCTTTTCTGCTTTTCACCAGTGTCTGTTACTCGATGATTAGGTCCGATTGTCGCCCAGCAGGAACGCCATTGGGCTCAATCTCAAGGACATCAAAGCTATTGTGGTGCCAGTGAATATGATGCACTTCTCTAGTTGCGTTGTGTAAAAGAGCTCCAGAATAAATTTGTGGGGAAGACGTCGAGGACGTCCAAGTGAATGGAATCGAACCTCATGCTAGACAGCACTTGTGAGGATCAAGAAGACATCCGGATTGTCCCGCAAGCTGGGGAGGCAGTCTAAAACATACAGACAGTGTCAAGGAATTCACAAGCGATCGTAGGTACTAATTCGAGCATTTTCATTGCACACAATGTTCAGACTGGGCATTCGAGTCATTCGCCGTAGTGCTGCCACTCGTACAGCTTTCTCGCAAGGGGACAGTAAAGTGTTCCCAGCATCTCGATCTGCTCAGACAGGCCGATGTCTTCATTCAGGATTTGTTCTACGAGAGGCCCAAGAGAGCACAGCGAAAATCCCTATAACGAAGATCGTACCAAAATACCAAATCACATTTACTTGTAAAGCGTAGGTCGTACCGCTGCATATGGAAGATTGTCGTGCTGACGAGGCAGTTGTGATGCTCGTACAACACATCAAATGACGAAACAAGCATATACGAAAGGAACGGTGCTCATTCAGTAAGATTCAGTCAAGAATGCGCATTGCCAGTTACTCACCTGATAGATGTCCTTCATGCAAGAATCGTCACTTGATAGCGGACAATCTTAAAATTTTCTCAGATACCAACATCAATATTGAAGACATTCTGAGGAAGAAAGGGGAGAGCATTGAGAAGGGACAGATTCAAGATGGCGATGTCGAATTCCTCCCAGAAGAGTCAACCATATCGGAAGAAGTAAAGGCAATCCCGTGATCATGAGTGTGAGGACAATATGTATTCTACAAAAGTCCTGTTCTACTCGGTAGGAGTATCACAAGATCCTCAACTCGCCAAGCTGCTGCTCGATCATTACCCGATTGGTCTCTTCTATCAAATCCCTAACCCGCTGGACCCAAGTAAAGCTTTCGCCATCACGCTGCACCAGAAGCCAAAGCCATTTCAACAACGCTTCAACACGCTCAAAGTCGTGGTCATCAATTATTAGTACTTTCAAATATCCACCAAGGTCCTGCATATCTTCCAATTGCGGACCACTCTCGAGCTCGTCATGATACCAGGTACTCAAATACTGCCGCAAGGTCTCAATTGATTCTTGCGCGAGATCACCGAATTTTGGAGCGAAGCTGGCAGCCGGAAGCTCAATCGTTCTGCGCGGCTTCAGTGATTCACCAGGGCCTGTTTTGTTCGTCATTGCCATCTGCATTTCTTCTTTCTTTCGAATATTCCAGCGACGATTGCGATCATCGTTCAACACTTCTTTTCTTATATCCTCAGGAAGTCCGGCCAGAACTTCTCGATCAATGTTCGCAGATGGAGAAGACGAGAGCATGAGTTCTTGACCAACTTTCTGCAAGGTCGCCGTCAGGTTTCGAGCCACAGGTCGTTCCACGAAATTGACTTGTGTCAGTGTTTGCAATATCGCTGGCTTCTTGATCTTCTTGGGAGAAGGAGTCTTGGTAACGTAATTGTTCAGATTGGTATTGCGACTGCGGCGAGGTGATATCTCGCTAGCAGTCTTGTTATGCAACAAAATCTCATGTCTTACACTGGCCGGCAGTGCAGCTAAATCTGCAGGGTCAATCTGGGACACTCTAGGTACCTCGTACACGGATCCATTGTGGTCGTTAACGTTCGAGACATTGTTTCTGGTCCTGCTGACCGCAATTTTTTCTTGAATAGCCACCGGCAGCGCAGCTAGCACTGTGGGATCAATCTGGCTAGGAACGAAGAATTGTGTGCCCATTGGTGCTGAGATCTCCTTACTAGTCAAACGAGGACTCTCGCCAGGACGATTGGAATGAGCTTGTTCGCGTCGGATCAAAGCCGGCGGCGGCATGCCATCATTCGACTGTATGTTTTCAGCTTGCTTGGGCTTTGTTTGATCGGCATTCTCAGCGCTCATAAAAGTCGACATTGAGCGTTGAGCTTGACTGATGTTTGCTCCCGTGGACTGTAGCTTGGTCAGTGCTACGCCTATACCTCGAAGCTCGTTTGGAGGAATATTGAGGCTCTCGAGCAGGCCCAGTGCATGTTTCCAAATGACTGCTGAATCGCCTGTCGTCGAGATCTGTCGACCGGCATTGAATTTATCGCAGACGCCGTGGCCCAGAAATTTTGGAGGGTCTTGAGGTGCAGTCTTTGCGCGACGCATGACTTTGACGAGCAGATGCTGAGCACTTGCAAATCCAACATCTTTCAACTTTCTTGCCAGTTCCTCACTCACACGTCTGATGTAGTCAGACACCTCTGCAGGTGTATCGAGTCTAATGCCCCAATTAATCTCTATGGAAACAAGTTTGCGCTGTGCAATATCACCGACCACGGTGTCATCCAGACCATTACTCGCTCGTGCCAGACTGATTCCCGTCTTTGGACCAAATATCTCCTGCAGTCGGGACTGGCTTATTTGACGAAGCTGTTGTATGCTCGTTATATCGAGACTCTCCTCCAGCTTCTTTGAGGTAGAATACCCGACTCCTGGCAGATCGGCAACCTCAAAATTGTCCATGAAGGATATGACGTCGTCCGCGTGTAAAAAGTAGTGCCCAGCAGGCTTCGCTTTTTTGGTGGCCAGTTTGGCTTGAAGGACGTTGGCACCGATACCGAGCGAGACCTCGACACCCGTGCGATCTCGAATGTGTGTCCTGAGCTTGACCGCAAAGGCTTCCGCCTCATCCGTAATGATGGCTCGGTCTTCCGTATCGGAGAGCAGGTTCGAAATGTCCACCAAAGCCTCATCGATAGATACCGCCTCCAATGCATTCGCCCGTAGTCCGAGCAAAGTGTTGTAGAAATGATCGCTGGCATTCTCGTAGGCTTCGAATTCATAGGGCAGCGAAACGATTTCGGCACACAACTTGACTGCTTCCTTCATCCACATGCCATTCTTGATGCCGTACTCGCGAGCCTTGTAGTTGCAGGACGCGATCTCACCCGAATTACTGCCCCCGTGTGTCACGGCGCACGGTTTGCCCACGACATCGGGCCGTTTCAGGGATGAGACGGCGGCGAAGAAACAGTCAAAGTCAATGTGCATAATGTACTTTTTCCTCCCGTGATTCGGCAGACGCAGCGGCTGCGCAGCCTTGGACAGGTTGTCGATCTTGAGGCGGAGATTGGCTTTCCACGTACTCAGGTGGTGCAGTCGCGAGTTGCGAAAGTAGTCTTGTATAAAGTCCGGGTCTTTCGCCGTCTTGGTGGCCATTCTATTCTGAGCCTGGACCGGCTTCTCTGGCGGTGGAAACATTGTGCTCTTGGGTGCCGGTGCCGGCACTGCGATTTGGTCTCCCGTGTCATGTTGTGCTGCATCTTCGATTCTAGGTTCGACCTCTGCCGATACAGGGTCCACAGGCTCAGTAGTACGTTCGGGCGCTTCTGTATCTTTGCTTTGTGTCGTGAAGTCGGGTTTGTCCCGGATCGCAGCAACGGTGGCATGCGCATCAGCGTCCTTATGCACGCCTTCTCGCCCTGTTACCACATAATCACCTGCGCCTGACATCCGTTTATACGAACGAGAGACGTCTGTGACACCGAGTCCAATGCCGCCCTGAGAGAGATTCAGCGTCTTTTGATTTCGTCCTGCGTCGATGACTCGGTATTGTGGATCTGTCCAGGGAAGTGCCCGACCGGCTGCGATACTGTCCATGATCCACTCCGGTCTGACGATTCTATACTTTGCAAACTCCTCCTGCTTCTTCTTGGTCAAGTTGCTGGCCACAATGTGCGTCACGTCCGTCTTGCCCTCGAGATACTGCTTATATACGCCGCCGTACGTGACGATTGCGTTCCAGAGCTCGACCCGTCCCGGTTTAGTGTACCCGTTGATGTGGATCGTCATGCCTTGAAAGATGGCAGGTGTATCGTCCGGCGCACGCGACCGTATCAAAGCGTCTTGATTCTGCAGCTTCACCTTTTTGCGACGCATGTAGTCCGTGAAGCCGCCGAACGTCGAGGCCTCGTATTCCTCATTGTTCTCGTCCACAGCGTCCAGTTTGTGCTTTACAAGCTTGGTAGAGCTTGGCGCACCAGCCAAGGCCGGCGCATAACTTTTACGAGACATATATCAACCTCCAGAGACTACCTGGTGAATCGGATTCGTCGATCTTAAGGTACACGCATCGGCATCATCCGACAAGTCCAATGATGCATCAGCGATGTCTCGTTGAATTTTGAGGTGCCGGATCGAGCACGGCGCTGGTCAAAATTGTACAAAATTTACAAGAGGTAGACTGACAGATCGCAATTATGAGCTAGTTGTTATTCACAATATTCCTCTATCTGCCCCGACGTGCATGTTGATATAATGTTACAATGAAGCACAGTGAAGCACAGATCTGTGTGAATGCAGCTGCTCATCTGTTGCGGTGATCATGGGTTGAAGATCAGATGTGGCGAAATTCATGACTCGGAAAAGCCGACTGATTTGAGCTACAGTAGAGACTGCGGACTACAAGCTACCACTTCTGCGCCGTGACACTGAAAGAGCTTGCTACCATATCTCATGCAAATCCTCTTCTCCAACTTTGGGCTCTTCGAAGTCTGCGGTTTCCGGTGTCGCGAGATCTCCGAAATAGCAGCAAAGTGCTACATTGAATTAGTTTTGGTATGAAGTATGACCAGTGTGATCAGTAGTGGGGATTACCCTTCAAGGAGCCAGTACAGCGAAGATACTGCAATTCCACTCTGCCAGGTGGTTCTTGCAAGGCTGCAATCTGCTTCTGACTGCTTTGTCTTGGTAGGTAGAGAACAACATTGTCGGTGATGACACGCGCGGCCTTCAGGAGCGTGGCAGCGCTATAGGGCTGCATCGTGTTCAGATCAAAGACGTTCTGTGTGTTGTATGATGGTCCGCCCTATATTGTCAGCAGTTGTACATTGATGGCATGGCGTAGAGATACCCATGGAGGACTGAGGAAAACACAATTTGCTTCGACTGTGTGGACTAGATCGAAGAAGTTGCCAATTTGAAAGTGTATCCTGTCCGCAACTCCATAGATTCTAGCATTGTTCTTGGCGCACTGCATAGTCAGGTATGTCGTTCATAGTTCTGCTGAGGGCCATCGCACCTCAATCTTCACTGGATCAATGTCCCAAGCATAAACCAAATCTGCTTCTTGTGCAAAGGCTATTTGTCATGAGTACTTGCTGTGTTTCGCAACACTCACAGGCATCCTCACCGATAGCGTTGCCGCCAGCACCACAGAAGCCATCAACAATGATCTTCGCTTGACAAGCATGGACTTCGGCGGCAATCTGATTTGCTATTGGTTCAGGAGTCACCGAGTACCAGCTCTCTTCGTCCATAAGGATGCCCTCATCGAATTTGGAGAACAGGCGATATCGTTGATCTTGACGACATCAGATCAGTGTATGTATGAATCAGGTCATCTTACACCAGTACTTTCGATTTCCAACGGATAATGATTTGTATGTATGCTTCAAATTGACCTTCTTCTTGCCCTTGGTGGGTGCTTCATCTGGAGCTGAAATCGCTATATCATCAATGTTATGGCTGTTTCTCTTCCTTTTAGGCATGGTATTTCAAGGACTACAAATCAAATATGAGTCTGTGGTATCATCTTCATGCTGTGATGGTGTCAAGATACTTGTGATCTTTGGCTTGACACATAAGCAATAGTGCAATGTGTTTGGTCTGCACGATCTACTCTTTTGATCATCATCAATATATATTGTTACAAGAAATTTTGGTGGCGCTTTACGTTTGGCTCGCTCTCGTATGCATATATATATATATGCGCATGCAAATAAGAAGGAAATTTCGAAATCGCTATCAACAGAATCAGGGCGTTTAGATAGTTAAGGCGATTTTTGAGCATGGGACCACAAGAGATTGTATGATATGAGAACAAGTGAGGTCCGGACCACAGGATATATGCATGTAAGGACAATCAAAGATATGTACAAGATCGAATACCTTTTTTTCTACAGAGAAAAGTCAAAGGGCTTGAACGCAGTCTTGAAGAGCTGGGCATCCGCAGTTTCCTGTTGATCTGTCCTGATACAGTCCTTCCAGTGTGCACGTTCCGGTACGCCCATCACATCACTAATCACCCTACGTCCGAACTGTAGGTCAAACCTCTTCTGTGGCTGGGTAGTCGCAACCAGTGTAAGATCCGTGCTTGGGAAGAAGACACGAAAGTAGTTTTCATCGGTCGACGTTAGCGACCTCTTCTCCAACTTCAGACCTTCAGTTTCCGAAAAAGCATAGAATGCGTCGGTAAGATCCTCGATCTTGTCTTTCGGTATGGGCATCATCTGCATGTGAAAATGAACGCCAGTGGATCGCGAAATTTCAAATAAAATGCCAACCATATTCAAGCTCTCGTAGAACTGCTCAAGCGCGGCGATATATCGATTCATCTCGCTTTCAACAGCCTCTCGAGCGTCTTCGAGTGATTTCATCGTTGGCTTGTGGTCTACTGGAAGAATGATCACATGGTGCTGAGTCAGGCCACCTTTTGGTAGCACTAAATAAGACCCTGCATCGCCAATACTGACGATGAGATGACGCGCAAGATTCGGATTCGAGAGACAAAAGAAACATGTTGCCGGATCGACAAACTCTGATGCCACCTTTTCAGGTCCCCTTTTCCGTTTTCGAGATTGTGTTTTATTGGGACAATCTCTGAAGAAATGGTCATCTGGAACTGAGCACAACTTGCAAACATATCCGTCTGGCGGACGTTTCTCCGAACGATTTTTGTCAGTGCTTTCAGGAAGTCTTTCAGCACCGAGTGTTGGCTTGGCGATGACGTTTTCGTCCTTTTTGACAGCATCTGAAATGTATGGACACTTCTTAGCGAAATTAACGACAGCTGCATCCGGACTAGCATTGGTCAAATTAAATGCGTAAAACCATTTTGACTTTGCAGAATTGGCGACTGGAGCTAAAGCAATCTCCCTTGTCAATCGATAATCCCCATTGGGCATGCGTAATTTGTAGGGCGGATCCTCTTTGAAGACTTCTGCTGGGTAGAATAGATATCTTGGTTGGCAATTGGAGACAATGACCGAGAATTCTGCTTCATCCTTTGCTTTTGCCAGGAAGATGTCTTGCACCGCATTGGTCGTGTGCGCGGCAGATTGATCCTGTGTGTAGGTTTCCTGGGCAGTGTGATACGCTAGCTTAAAACCTTCTGCTAACTTGAGACTTCCGGATTTGCCTAATAGATATAGATTGTCACATATGCGGCCACTATTCGAGAGGGCGACATCTGCTATACGTGAAGGCAGACCTCGTGATCCTTCTGTAAAGTACGTTGGAATATCGATGGAGTGTTTGCCATCGATCACATCATCCACCAACCCATCCTCTGAGGCTGCTTGGAACAAGTCGCCCAAGCATAGAAGACAATCAAACTTTTGCTTTGCATGCAAAAGCCGTGCTTTGTCAAGTGTCCTCAGGACGTCTCCACAGGAATCGCCAAAGCAAAGGACCTTCATTAGTGAATATGGTTCACAGCTAATTGTACATGTCCTTACAGCCAAAATTTGGCTGGATTATATATTCAACTGAACAAGCATGATCTTCGCCGGATTGCTGGCCCACTACTTTCCTATGGCCTTGCGAAAGCTCTCAGAGATAGAATTAGCTTCGGCACAACTATGCCGGTAGCTATAGCTATAGACGAAGTCTAAGGACTACGTTCCTCCACAAATGCAAGTGGTTACGGCAGCTGCGCGGGTAGCTGCTGCTTGACAGAAAAGTCCAAATGAGCCGCTTACCAGTTTGCGGAGACTCCGTCAAATTTTCTAGTCTCCAATTCACAAGCTTCTTTGCTCAACAGAAATATCGTAGAGCTGCTATCATTAGCGCTGTTCGCCAAGGTCCATTCTCAGATAGCAGCATGGTGAAAGCAGCTGCTGATACGACTGCGAAAAGTGCCATTGAGAAGCGCCTCGAATTGGCCGTCTTTGGGGATGACTACTTCAACGATCGCTTCGACGAGAGCGACCCTGGCTCGGACGACGAGGAGACTGGCATCACATCGGCCCCGGACGGCGAGAAAGACTATGAGACACTGCAAGATGATCAATTGTTCATGGTCGATGATGGATCTATGCCCATGGAAGGTGTCGAAGATGCGGCATCAACAAGCGACCATGACGATTCGGGAAATGCAAGCGATGTAGCTGAACTACGACAAGCGGTATGGCACGACAGTGACGATGAAAAGTTGACAATATCATTGGCTTCTGTGCCAAGGTTGCGAAAATTGCGAAAGAGTGAGGCGGAGGATGCAGTAAATGGCACCGAATACATTCGACGACTACGTACACAATTCGAGAGAGTATATCCTATACCTGATTGGGCCCTCCCGCCAAAGAAGCGCAAGAGAGCGCGTTCAGACGACTCGGACGCCTCAAGTTCCGACCTCGAAGTCAACAGTGATTCTGAGGGTATCGCAATGTCGGCTGATCCGCTAAAGGCATTGTTGCGTTCGTCTCAGAGTTATGCGAGGTCTACAAAGTCGTCCGTCCGTGCTCCGGCAAAACTCGACATCAAACGATTGAGAGATGCGAATCATCAGGCTCCCTCTGCTGCGGCAATACAGACCGTCTCATTCCATCCCACATACCCACTACTGATGACTGGAGGCTACGATCGAACATTACGGGTCTACCACATTGATGGCAAGCTCAACACGCCCGCGTCTTCCCTCTATCTGAAAAAAGTGCCCATCGAGAATGCGGAATTCCATCCAGACGGTCGGCGTGTCTTTATCGGTGGAAAACGCAAGTATTTTCACATCTGGGACCTGGAATCCGGCGCGGTGGAAAAAGTGAGTCGGTCGTATGGCCACGAGGGTATGCAGACCAGCATGGTCAAGTTATCCCTCAGTCGGTCCGGGGAGTACCTCGTCCTCGTCGGCGCCAGCGGATGGGTCAACCTCCTGTCGGCCACCACAGGCCAATGGCTCGACGCATTCAAAATCACGCGCGGCGTGAGCGACTTGGTATGGCACGCCAACGGAAACTTGACCGTGTCCAATATCGGCGCCCAATTATGGGAATACGACGTCTCCTCCCGTCGCGTCGTGCGCACCTGGACCGACGACGGCGGCATGTCCACCACCAAGATCGCCATCGGCGGTCGCGATGACCGATGGTTCGCCGTCGGCAGCAAGTCTGGCATCGTCAACATTTACGACCGATCCTCGACGTCGTCCCTGTCCGTGCCCCTCCTTAATCACGACAAGAAGGAGCCGGTGGCAGATTCGCATCCAAAGGCGTTTCGCACACTCAAGCAAATCACCGTGCCGATACATAGTCTCGCATTTTCCAGCGACGGACAGATCCTTGCCATGGCCGGACGCGCGAAAAAGGACGTCCTCAAGATGGTCCATCTGCCCACCGCCACCGTCTTCCAGAATTGGCCCACGCAAAACACACCCTTGGGGAAGATTGGCTCCATCGCCTTTTCACCGGGCTCGGAAATGTTTGCCGTCGGGAATGAGAATGGACGAGTCACCCTGTGGAGTATATAGAGCCACGGTACATGTTCGCTCGAGATTGAAAATCAAATCAGGCTCGCTTTGAATGTTACCAGGATCAATGGTATGTTATGGTATTAATTGCATTACCCAGGACTACGTATGTCTCCCAAACCTATTCCTTCTTCTTAACCGCATCGATGTCGATGTGTCATCCCCGCATTCGCTATGTGGTTCTACTCTTTTCGTTTCCCATGCTCTATATACTTATGCTCCGAATCCCTACATTGTCAATGCTTCGCGCCCTTGGTGTCCTTGAATATCTGTATGGCCTTCATTATTTCATGTATCTGCAATCCACTGTTGGCGACCAACGTATTTGTCGTCTTTTGCGAATAGTGTAAGGTCAATGCTGCAATGGCATTTTCGATCCTCGTCAGCAGATTCTCCAGGACGGCGGCCAGACGCATGTCATCGTCCTGATTGGAATAAGCATTGGCAATCACTCCTCTCAAAACATTCACTCGATTCTCCGTCCGCTGTTTGTTGCCGCGCAGCATGGAGCACAAATTCTCCAGTCTGAAGACGACAGTATAGACGTCCACAATGTGGCGATGATCAAGGGCGCGAGGCCCTGCATTGCCACTGACTGCTGCTGCGGATTTTTCAGCATGTGTCAAACGACCACTAAGGTTCTTGGGATATGCTAACGAGATGAATTCGGCATTTTCCAATCCTTTGAGGCGTCGTTCGCCTAGTGGTGATATGCCGAATCCCATCCGGTTGAGCATTTGCATATCCTTCTTCACAGCCAGCATGGCTTGCTCTTCTGCATCCTCAAAGACTTTTCCGGCCTTGACGTCCTCGGTGTATTGCTGATGAAGCTGTTCCAGTTGCTTCAGGTCACGAACCACATCAGCCGATATCGTGATCTGTCCGCCATCAGCCACGCCGGAAATCCTGGCTGCACGATTGACCATGGGACCAAAGTAGTCCATCCTTCGAGTGATCGGATCGACTTCGCACACAGGACAACCCCAATGGAAGCCCATACGGACCGAGATGCCTCTGTAGATCAATTCCCCAGATTCCTCGTCATAAACATCGCGACCATCGGCTGACTCTAGAATCTCTTGCGGCCAATCGGCGACGAGTAATTGAGTCTGGACCGTGAAGCACCAGAACAGGGCAGAAGTGGTGGTCGGAAAGCACACCATGAAGGCATCTCCTTCGGTTTTCACCTCGTAGCCGCCAATGGATCGCAATTGTCGACGCATAATACCGTTGTGTATCTTAATGGCAGATCGCATAGCCACGGGATGGGTCTCCCACAGCAACGTAGAGTTCTTGATGTCAGTGAAGATCATGGCAACCTCACCGACTGGCGGTGGGACTTCTCTCGTGAGCCGTGCCAAAGTAGAGTCCGCCGGCTGATCATCCGCCGCTCGCCGACGAGACTTGTGACCAAGTAGCATATCCTCATCAAGCGGATGACCCGCAGTGCCACGACCAGTCGATGTATTGCGCATCTTCATCATCTTTGTCTTGCGGTGAAACAAATCGCCGACGCCGATAATCATGACACTGATTTTGTTCGGACAACCATAACTAATGGCAAAATCTCTCAATTTTTGAGCTGCCAGCATGAGATCCTCGCGCTCGGATCGTGCAATGTCCACTGCAGTCTGAGTCGACATCACTTCCCATAAACTTTTACTTGCAATAATGATGAATTCATCTTCCTCTGTGAGATCGACCGTTTCAACATGAGGCGCCGCCTGGATAAGCGGGGTGAGATGGAAATACCCCATGGAGCGTGTGACATCAAGCTGATCATTTACAAGTCCATCGCGTGAGATGAAACCTCCGGCTTGTCGTATCCTCTGAACCTCAGAAGCATCTCCTGCGTTGTGCTTGACGCTCAGTTGCTTTGCTGTACCGTCTCCCTTCGACAAAACCGCGAGAGAGTCTCCAATATTGGCCACGTAAGCGCGCTTCCCCACCAAGTACACGAGACATACGGCAGCGCCTGCGGTTCTGTCGCTTGAACCGAGGACAACCGGAACATACGGACCCGCGAATGTATTGCTCGACTGAGAAATGATTGAGGGACGATGGCTCTGTGCACCAACCATGGTTCCTCCAGCTTCACTGTCTTTCATCACCGGTATTGGAGTGACAGAACTACCGAGCTCTTTGTTGTAGCTCAAGAAAGCCCGTCTCAATGCTGCCGGCACACCTTCGTCCTTGCGCAAGCGCTTCAACTCAATTGCAATGTGTTCAGCAAAGTAATCTTGTAGATGCTTGGCAACTTTGCTACCACCCTGCTGGACTTCCGAGCCGTCAAACATGCCAAAGACAATTTCTTCGTCACGACCTTGGAAGCGAGGAATGACCATGTCGATTGTCGACAAATGGTCATGGCGGCCGAGAGTATCTGCTTGCCCATACGACATATTTGCAATGTCGGTGCCAGACAGTCGGACTCGACGATTCTCATTCTCTTCCGGTACTGAGTCAATTGTCAGAGTGATATCCATTAGACCAAGGACACGGAGTCGCGTTAGCGCATTGAAGTCAGACAAATTTCTGTCACGAATACTCGTGCTATTGTTTGTTTTTATTTCGAGTCGCTTGTTGCCTGAAAGATTCAAGTACTTCAAATCCAAATTCCAGTTCCAATTCCAATCATAGGGCCAATTTGCAGTGTTGTACTTTAGCGCATTGCTACCGACATCCAAGACCAATAGTTTTCTGATTTTCCCAATTTCAGCAGGCAAGGTTTGGAGCTTGTTGGCATTCACATGCAGAACCCGAAGGGTTTGCATAGCCTCCAAGTCATCGGCTGGCAGAGAGGTCAGTTCATTGCCAGACAGGTACAACTCGACAAGATGATGCAGGCGTTTCAGCGCGGTCGCAGGAATTTCGTATAGCTCATTGAAGGACAGGTTGAGGACACGAATTTCCTGCAACAAGGAAATAGATTCGAAGCATTGCTCGTCCATACGATTGTCGCCAAGGAAGAGATACTTGAGGGACTGAGCCATTGTATTATTCGACCGTGCGTGTATTGAAGTCACGGAGCCTCTTCTCTGGTCATCGTTCGTTGGGAACGAATGTTCCTCAACTACGGGGGAGAGACCGTTGTGTGGTAGGGAATCCTTGTGTACCAATTGAACTGGAGGTTCCGGGAAAGCTGTCAGAAGGTTGGAAGAAGCATTGAGAGAAATGAGACCAGTAAGTAGCCAAGTACTCGTCGGAATGGATTTGAGGTTGTTGGAGTGCACGTCGAGAACTCGCAACTCGCAGAGCTCCCCGAGCTCCTCGGGCAAGACTGACAATTGGTTGCTGGTGCAACTCAAATGTTGCAGCTTGGTAAGTCTACCAAGCTGAGGTGGGAGATATGTGAAATGGTTGTTGTCGAGGACCAATTTGATCAAATTTGTCAGATTGTCAAACATGGCGTCCGGTATGGATGGGAGCTTGGCATTTGAAAGATCGAGCGATGTGAGTGTCAGTCCGCAGGTCTGTAAGGTGAATTTCGTGACGGGACACTTATTGAGGTGGAACAATCGCGCCGAGGGAAATTGACTTTCGACTACTGTGACTGCATTGTGGCCAGCGCTGATGCTCTCGAGCATGGGGCAGTACGACAATATGTCCAACGTGGTCAGGTGGTTGAACCTGAGGTCCACTTCTCGCAGCGCTGTCAGTTTTGTAAAGGCCCGTGGCAGCGTGCCCAGGAGTCTGTTGTTGTTGATCAACAATCTCTTCAGCTTAGTAAGGCTTCCTATGGCTTCCGGAACGGCTGAGATGCGGTTGAAAGACAAGTCGAGATCTTCGAGCTCTTTCAGCTGACAAATTTCCTTCGGGAACGTGGTGAATGAATTTGAGGATAGATTGAGTCTCTTGATGTTGCTTAAAGCACTCATCGTGGAAGGCAATTTCGTCAGTCGGTTGTTACGTGCAATGAGGCAGACCAGGTTCGAGAGCTGGTCGATTTGATCGTGCAGCTCTGTCATACGGTTGAAAGAAACATCTAGCATCATCAACGCTCGAGCGTGCACGATGTTAGTCGGCAGCCGTCCTGTTTCATTGTGGGTACAGACGATCGACGTCAATTGTGGACAGCTCTGTATGAAGTCAATAGGAATATCAAGTGACAGGTTGCGCGAGACGTCTAGCGATTTAAGGGTGCTAGCGTGCTTGTAAAGAACGATTGGGATAGTCTGGACATTTCGGCCAGATAAGTCAAAGTGTTCGAATTGAGCGCCACTAGAATCAGTATCCTGCGAAAGTCAGTCGCTGTATGTGCCCACAGTGTGGGGATTGACATACCACTGAAAAGGAAGGCACGGAGCAAGTAGTGAAGATGAAGCGGCACAAGTAAGCATTATCCTCCCGGCCGATTTCCTCGAGCCTATCTTGCTCGGTGTAGCCAGCTTCCTCGAGTAATGTTTTCTGGAGCACAAAAGGTTTCTCCCAGGCTTGCAATATTCGTGACAGGCCATTGCGCTCTATCAGTATCTGATAATTCGCGACGGAAGGGAGGAAAAACTTGCGCCCAAGAACAGTCATTAAGCTGTCCGTGGTTGTGTGAAGCTGGCAAGCAACGGTCGCGAATGTCCAATCACCACGAAAGATGCGCATCTGATGGTTAGGACTCTTTTTGCTTTGCCGCTCACTGTTCACAGCCACGGCACTGTCCTTTGCCGCCACTTGGTTGGCGGGAGCGGGATCGTCCAGGGGATCAGGCCCGTCAAACAAAGCATCATCTCGAGCAATGTCTTCTGGTCGACGGACCGCCCAGGACTCTGGTGGTGCCCAGGCTGCCTCGCCAGCTTCATCGTTAGTGGCACTGGCGTTTGAATCTCCCCTGGATCCGAACGTGAAGTCCTGCTTGGGAAGTACCGCGTCTTGGCTTGTCCCAACGATGCCCGACATACGTGACATGTCTGTGTCTAGTGTTATGCCTCCGGTCGATATGGATGATCCGGGACTCTTGTCGATCGAGATGACGCTCGACTTGATCCTTTGCAAGGGTGATGACTCACCATGCGACGTCGGTCGACGTGATTGTGGGATCCTGAGGGACGACAGGGAAGGAGTGTGGTACGTGGGTCGTCGAGGTCGATTGGCATTCTCGAATGGGGATGTGAAGAGTTCCTGATGTAACTTGGCTTCAGCTTGAGAAGGTTCTTTCGATACAGTGCTTGACTCTCTCTTCTTTTTCCCCATGAGGGTATTGAAGAATCCACGGGATTGCTTGCGCTGCACGAGTGTGGTAGCACTGAGATCGGCAGCATCTCTCCTGCTTCGCGAAAGAGCCAGTGGTGGCCCCAAACCATTGTTGCCGGCATCGTTAGGCTTGTTGGGATTGAGAGGGGATGTAGTTGGGGATGGACTGGCAACATCTTGCTGTGCTCGTGCGTCAGATGACTTTGCCAATTTGTTTTCTGGATTTCTCAGACTGCGATTGTCAAACTCTGAATTGTCTTGATATATAAAAGGAGCAATGCTGGCATTTGTTGTCGCCTGTCCCGGATCCGGCGCGCCCTGGGCATTCTGTCCGTGACTTGGATAGGTACGAAAGTGTTGCAAGCTCGAAGCGTTTCGGGTCGTGTCAGCAGTTGCAGCACTTGGGACCGCTTGCATGACCGGAGCCTGACGAAGCATTCCAAGGGCGCCGTCACTTGCAAAGGCCATATTCGCATCATGTGCTTGCATGAGTGAAGCACCTCCAGTCAAGGTGGATCGTGGACTGATTTGTGAATTTGTGCGAGCCTTCTCGCTGATCGCACTTCTGGGAATGGAAGCATCTTCGCGCCTAGTCGACCCACCTGCTGCAGAGAAGACTTGGGAAGCTGGTGCCCGCGGATTCAGAAAGCTTTGATCCTTCTGTACCTGTGCCAGTTTAGCGGTGAGCTGTTGGATCCGCAGGGCATCGGCATCTAAAGGTCTGTGGCTCGACCGTTCGTTCATAGGCGAATAGTGCTGAGGATGAACAGCTCATACACAGAACAAGATTATCTGTGGTGGAGCATCATTACACAAGACCCAAGGACAATAGGGTGCTCTCGTAAGCTGTTAGCGTCGCAAGGATGTCTCGATGTATAAGCACTATATATATCTGGGTATATAGTCTAGGGCGAAAAGGGAAGCATGCTGCAGCTTGAGACGGAGCAGGGAGAAACACCAGAGGAAAGTGAAATGAGTGGGCGGTAGGTAGGAACATGTGGAGTGCGTGCGTCTCATCTGGCAATTCAAGCAGCAGCAGCTGGCGGCGATCGAGCCACCAATTGCAAGACCACAAGGGAGGAAGAAAATACACCGAAAGACAAAAACACCGAAAGGGCAAGACAACCAACCAAAGCGGTGGGCGGACCAGGGTGACAACTAGTACTGTGGGGCCATCTTGCGAGTTCAACCTGGAGGGATCCAAGGTTCCAAGGTTCCAAGAATGCCGCGGGTGGTTGACAAGGGCATTCATTGGTCACCTGCCCGTGGGCATATGCATCCGTGGATCGATGGGTGAGACGCGTACGAGACGGGCAAGAGAGGGAAAGCCCCCCGTGCCCAAGCTTCCAGTTTCTCCAATGAAGGCCCCGGGACGTCGTCCTCCACTGCCGAGATCCACCTGCAGGTCTAGGGTTAGCTCATGAGACATCTGCTGCTGCTGCTGCCCAGATGCTCTGAAGAGAGAGAACATCCATGGCATGAATTTCAAGGTTGTTCCCATTGCAGTTGAGGCTCCTCGAGCCACCGCGTTCTAGACGCCGCGCCGGCTTGTATCTGATTCAACGCTTCACGTGCGTGTATACACACATCGCTTCAATGCAAATTCAAGGTTCGACTTGAGTTTGTAGCGGCTGGCCGTGGGTGCAAGCCCTGGAGGTTGTCCCACTCGCCAAGCTGGAATTGTGCCCACGGCCTGTTGGCTTTTCACTACTACCCGCTACTTCCCGCACTACACGCGGTCACTTCATCTCGGGTGTTTCAAAGCTTGCAAGATTCTCTGCAACTTCCAGGATCATCGCTGTCCCTTTCCCCTAGTTATAATAGTGCATCCTAGGACTAGATAGAAGGTATCCACGTTTTAACAGACAAATTTGAGCTACTACAGCGGCGTGGATTGTAGTGATTGTTACGTTTCTCGATTCAGCTTCCCTTCCCGCGTTACGCCTTCGAAAGCACGTGTTTGCGCTACGCTACACGACCCTTGTTTTCTATAGGTTATGAGCCTGGGTTCGCAGATGGAAGAGACTAACCTCACTACTAAGGCTGTAGTAGGAGAAAACTGGTTAGCTTGGCTGCACGAGCTTGAAGGCAGGGCAGCAAAGCTCAACTGTGATGATTACATCTTCAACGAACGGGTGTATTCGAAGGTTCAGGACTACAGAGACCTCGCTGACTACCAACTCGACGTTGTTCAGCGACGGCTTCATGGAGAGTCCACAAAGGCTGAAGCCGCGGCTACTACGCGTGTCACGCGTAGTGCGGCTTCTAAGCAAGGTACCGACTTTGCCGATC